>CAWUFW010009755.1:600000-756693 GCA_963921515.1 Calotriton arnoldi | reverse complement strand
TACTCATACGATGCGTTTCTAAGCTAGTTCTACCCCAATGTACCTAACCTAACTAGGTGTAGGGAGAGGTATGAAGTAGGTGGAGTATTCCTTACTATGGTATACTAAGAGTATGTTACGCCTAGTATGCCTAGTATGCGAAGAGTCCCTCTAGGTTCTAGTCAGCTCCATACCTTAAGAATGAGAGAGGTAGGAATCTCTTGCCAGACTCGAACTCCAACACCCCGCAAGGGAAGTCAGATCACTGGAAGCTGGACTCTCTGTGTGCAGGGATGACAGCGTCTTCTCAGTGCGTCAGGCCGGGAAACGGGCTCCTCTGAAGTCGAGGTCTCCTCTAGTTTACAAGGGCTAGGGAAGGTATATTTATACCTGAGAGGTACCTCAGAATGTTAGCATTGACGTGAATCGGACAGCGGAAGACGTCATGAATGAACCCCTAAGGTATAACGGTTCATGCATAATAGATGAGTCCTTGAAGAAATCAATAGTCCTGTGCTAGGGAAACTCCCGAAGCCTAAGGGTCTGTTCTTCACGAAATCGTTGTGACGTTAGGGTGGACGGATGTCTGAGACCATGCCTGTATTTGGAGTGCACGGTTTAATGCCTAAATAAGGACTGGGATTTTATGCCTATATAAGGGCAGGGCGAATTGTGCCTATATAAGGACATGATACAGGAAAACCTATATACGGACACCCTAAGAGGAATACAACAGTATGACAATAACATACATATCAATCCCATGAATGAGTGTACCTGTATAAAAAGAGATCTGTAAGGTCCTGTGCTATACTGATGACCAAACATATTGTCTTATTGGTAATGGAACAAAGAGAAAATCAACCAAATCTGAGCCTGGATTTATTCAGAACGTATTGACACAGGGCACTTACAGGAATCTTTTAAAAATGCCATTACAATTATAAGGACCAGAGGGAAGCATACAACTGCTGCAATATTCTTATGCCAATCATTAAATCTCCCATTATATGGCTGCTGATCGTATAAGGTCTAGAGACTGCTGCACTATCAAGACAGACCTTAAAACTGTCAGGCAGGACGGGACAGCTAATGGCGTTTGAGATGTCAGCAGTGATGTCACTGACCCTGTCATGAGTGAGGTAATATGTGAGATCATAAGCAGTGCATTGTGGGGGCGCAAGTTATAGTTAGCTCAGGTTACTATAGCTGCTGAATTTCTATGGTTTTGTACGAGTGAAGTGTGAGCCTAACTATAACGTCCCTCTAACCTTTGTTTTTTTCATTGAATTTGTAAGGTTTTTAAAAAAAAAAAAAATCTTAAATATAACGTCTCTGTAATTTTAGGTTTTTTCAGTGAATTTCTATGGTTTTTCAAATTCTATTTCTAAAATATTATGTCCTTCTAATGTTCAGTTTTTTTAATCTAATGTGTGGGGTTTATTTTTAATACTAAGTGTATTACATATTTTTTTATTATTATTTCATTTTTTTGTGCTGTGGACATTCTTTCTTTATAACTATACTTTTTATGTGTTTAAAAACATAAAAATCTCATATGTAGTTAATGTAAAGTAAATTAAGTTTTTTAATGTAATTGAACACATTTTATTTTAAAAAAACAAAAAACTTTTGTGGTACCGCTGTACTTTCATGAGTCCACAAACTCCGACGGACTACTACTCTATGGTTTTTACTCCCGATCACGTGATCGGAATGAATCCGCGACTCTGAATTGGCACAATGGAACTTCCAGTAAGCGCAAGAAGCTCCAGTAAAGTAAAAGCCCAAGGAAGACTTTGATATCCCTGAGTCTTCCAAAACAGGAAGCAAGCACACACAATCCCTTGGAGATTTTCTTCCCCAGCAGGATACCACAGCAGGGCAAAAAGAGTCAGTCCTTTTCCTCCACCACAGACAGAAGCAGCAACTGCAGGCCAACCCACCCCTCACTCAGAAAAGGCAGCGCTCCTCACACAGTCCTTCTGCTCTTCTTCTTGGCAGGGTCCTCTTGTTCCTTGGAGTAATCTAAAGTCCTAGGATTTTAGGTGTAATAATTATACCCCAAATTGTCATTGTTCTCTTTGTGGCAGTCCACACCAGCCATGTCCTCCCTGCTGCAGCATGGCCACAGGAGACAGCATTATGAAAAAGAAGACACAGCCTACTCAGGTGCAAGCGAAACTCCTCCCACCACTCCAAATGCACCCCTGCAATGAGTCACCCAGGGAAGGCAGGGCACACCTCAACCCCCCCCCAGTGACTGTCTTGCGTGAAAGCACATCCCAGCTCTTTTTACTCAAACACCAGATGTTGAATACACAAACAGACAGAGGTACACAGAATGGTAAAGTATGAAAATGCCCACTCTCTAAAAGTGGCAATTTCAAACACAGAATTTAAAACCACCTTCACAAAAAGGTGCGTGAATAAATCCTAAGTTCAGAGAGCCTAAACTCCATTTTCCCATCTTGTCCCTAGTGCAAGTTACACATGTAAAAATGTTACAGTGCAACTCAAATGATAGGCCTATGGGACTGATAGCCTTTCAATAGTGAAAAACTAAATACACAGTATTTCACTATCAGGACATGTCACAAACACCAGTACATGTCCTACCTTTCACATACACAGCACCCTGCCCGTGGGGATACCTTTGACCTACCTTAGAGGTGCCTTACATATAAGGAAAGGGAAGGTTTGGGCCTGGCAATTGGGTGCACTTGCCAGGACAACATGGCAGTTACAAACTGCATGTGCAGACCCTACAGTGGTAGGTGTGAGACACGTTACAGGGCTACTCATGTGGGTGGTACAACCAGTGCTGCGAGCCCACTAGTAGCATATGATTTACAGGCCCTGGCACACACTGTGCACTTTTCTAGGGACTTACCAGTAAATTGAATATAGCAACCATGGATAACCAATCATTGTCGCAATTTAGACAGATAGCATATGCACTTTAGCACTGATCAGCAGTTGTAAAGTGCCCAGAATCCTATAGCCAATGAAAGCAGGGTCAGAATAATAGGAGGATAGGGGATAAACCTGTAAAAAGGACCAGGTCTAACAGCGCTTTTGCAGAGTGGTGGAGAAAGGGGGCGGGCCTCCGACCACCTCTCAGCAATCCTGCTGTGTGGGACTTAGTGGAGGTAACAGGAGGGGTTCTTGGCCCTCAAAGATTATCAGCATCCAAGAGGACTTCATCTTCCAGTCAGTAGTGTGCCAGGAGGCACATTTGCAGAGTGGTGGAGAAAGGGGGTGGGGCCTCCTACCACCTCTCAGCAATCCTATTGTTTGGTACTTACTGAATGTAACAGGAGGGATGCTTGGCCCCAAACGACCCTCAGCATCCAAGGGAACTTCATCCCCCAACAAGTTGTGCCCCTTTGCACAGTGGTTGAGAAAGGGGTTGGGGCCCCCGGTGACTTCCCCTGGGCCGGCCTTTTTTTATTTTTCTAATTTTATTAGAAGAGGGCGCCACTTGGCCCCCCTACCCTGGGTCGATTTAGGCCATGGGGACCCCATACCCCGGGGCCAGGCCTTTTTTCAATGAGGGAGGGGGGCTGTGTGGCCTTCCTCCCCAGGCCGTTATCCACCCCGGGGACACCATCCCCCGGGGCCTGGCCTATTTGTAATAGGGGAGGGGGGCTGCATGGTCCCCCTCCCGGGGCTGATTTTGGCCCCGGCGACCCCATCCCCAGAGCCCGGCCTTTTATTTTATTTATTTATTATTGGGGAGGGAGGGCCACCCCATTACAAATTAAATAGCCCCAGGGAAGTGGTGTCCCTTGGGCATCGGGGGGTCCGAGAGCCGCCTCCTTTAACAGTTCATAAGCCTCAGAAAGGTGGTGGTCCCTGGACCATTTATAAGCACCAGGAGGGCGGTCCGTGTGCCCCCTCCTTTATTTTCCGCATGCCTCCGTGACCTGTCCCACCTGGAGGCCTATTAGTAAAGAAGCACGGGAGTCCACGCTTCTTTTTTTTTTCAACGGGAGCCGTGAATCCAACGTGGCTCCCGCTGAATATTAAACAAAAAAATGCTCTTTTAGCTATGGGGGTACCTGTGGGACCCTGCCAAGAGGCCTAGGAGGTTAGGGTATTCCTACCCCTCTTCTCTGTTTTATGTTTTTTTGTGGGACTTGGCGCAAGCCGAGTCCCAATATGGCTGAAGTGTTGGCAGCCAATCAGATCTCAGGACGAGATCAGTTGGGTTTGCGGAGACTTCGCGTCCCTATATATACAAATTTGGATTTTTCTTAATATTTCAAAAACTACTGAACGGATTTACGCCAATTTACAAAAAGGTCGCTTTCTGGACCAACAGCTAACCTTTCTGCCAAATTTGGTGTAATTTGGTTCAGCAGTTTGGGCTGTAGTCGTGTCTAAAATCTCTATGGGAATTACCATGGGGAAAATGCATTTTTATTTATTTATATATTTATATAGCGCACTAATACCCAGAGACATTTTGGGGGCCCCCTTCCTTTTTCATGGCCCCCGCTTGACGGATCACTACAAAACTTCTAAGACAGCAGCTGAAGAGAGAGTCATACTTGCTTTGAAAATTTCGTGAGGATTCATGAAACAATGCTAAAGTTATTGGCAAAACAAAAAACGCTCTTCCTATGGAAACTAGGTCCTCACTATAACTACCTACTGGTGACCGCCAGCAGGTACTATATATATATATATTATGCTTTCTAATATATCAGAAAGTCATAAGAAGTCTAAATGTCTATAAGTGCTGCATTTTTCAAAATAGGAAATTTTTGTTTGTTTCTTAGTTAAGTAAACACATCTTGAGACATGTAGAGCATTGTGGCCTTTTTTGGGTCTCTCGTTAGCCAAGACCTTTTGATTTTTCTAAAATACTTTAAAAAGTATACATACTTACTGGCCCTTTCGTTCTGCCCTTTTGATCGATTCATCAGTTGTTGGGGCATTGACATTTTTCTTCCACCTACTACAGCATACAGCATGGGGCAATGGGTCAGCCCACTTCAGCACTTGCTTAACTTTACTGTGAGTGATGGCATTCTGCTCCTTCTCAAAGAGCAACAGGTCTCTTCAGTACCACAGACTAGTATGCAACAGTGTGTTTTGAGAGGACTAAAATATTTTTGCTCTTATCCTATATTCATTTTATTCTTTATATTGCTTCGCAACCTCCTCGAAAATATGGTATTACAAAAACAAACCAAAACAAGCATTGACAAAGGCAGTTGAAGTCAGAACTTTTGCCTTTGCCACTGCTTGTTTACATTCTTAAATGAGAAAATAAAAAAACGAAGGGTCCTCTTTAACGCAAGACAAACTCCTCAAGGAATGTAGCACCCTTGAGACTGAAGTCAAATATTTGCTGTGGATACTTATTCTTACTTCTCTGAACGTGCGTCTTTTACTAAGTGTTTATTATGGTTAGGTAGTCTCCTGCTGAACGAGGTGTGCCTAGGCTGTGGGCTTGATGCCAGTGAATACCACTGGATGATAAGCAACAGGGCTTGAAGCTCTTCGCAGAAATGCAAGCTTTTCAGGCTGCTCACCGGCGCGTTGCAGATCTCTTCATGTGCGTTGGAGTGGAGGGCAGACTCTTCTTATCTGTGGTCATCGGTCTTTGTTCTAGCAGGGTGAGTTTGGTGCCAACTCTGATTGCATTTTTGTGGAAAAGAGAATGGGAGAGGATGTCAGCAAGGAAGGATGAACATTTTTTATTAAAGGGTAAGTGATTGGGGAGGCTTAATTAGCATCCAAAGTTCTCAGCACACATGATTAGCTAGAGAGAAGAAGGGCTGGCAAAGCCACTAGGTCTGGCCTTGGCAAGCCTTCTATTTTTTTATTCAGTTTTTATTTTGCAAACATATACAGTAGATATTAAAAGTAACATAGTAAAAAAAGGAATTAGAAGCACATATTTTAAAAATGCCTTAAAAGTTCAAGAGTGCAAAAATAAGTAAAAAATTAACCTTCGCAAAAAAATTAAGAAAACACGAAAAATAAAGAAATGAAAACAAGGACTGGCTTACCAGACGTGGAATTCGAGTGGACTGCTACTTTCTAGACTGCTGTTCACATATGCAAGAAGAAAATGGCATCATTCACAGTGAAGCGAGTCAATGGCTGAAGTGGTTTGACCCCATTGGTCCATTGTGTAGCCTGTGCTGGGCGGAAGAAAATGTGAATGACACTTAAGCAGATGATGGATGAAGAGGGATAACCGAAGCCCATCTATGGAGTTAGATATTTTTATGGGTTTTTGTGGAAAATATGAGACTGGAGAGGAGGGTTCTGGGAGCTTGGAGGTATGGCTCTGGTCTGCTGCATTGCTATTGTTCTTCAGAGTGAAACTTGTTTTAGTTAAACAAATGTCTAGCAATGATTTTCATGTAAAGGCACAATGACTTTTTTATTTTAAAATGTTTGTAATAGATACATTTTACAAATGAGATCAACGCCTTCATGTGATTAGCCTGCATCGGCACACAATGGGAATGCCAAATAAACTATCTGTTTCCTGTCACAAATGTCGACTTCTTACTCTATCAGGCACAGTAAACCTCCCTGAATATCATACATCCTTTGCATGTAAGAATAACACAATGCTCCCAATGTATGACGTGCTACACGGGGATTTCCACTTAATGTATGAGAAGGAATCGTGAAACAAAATATAACCTCTATTCGGCCTCATACAATGTATTTTTTTAGGTCTCGCCTGCGCTCTTGCTTGCAAGAGATACTGTGAACAACAAGGGAATTGGAGCCAACCCATTTCTTACCATTCATTGGATCATTGTCACTTTTATTCTCTGCTTCCTAATTGGGCAGCGCATGCAGGCTCCACTTCCTCTTCTTACCTCTGGAGCATGAATCAAGCACAGATTGCTTCATCTTGATTATGGTCTTTCCACTGCTGGCTCGTAATTAAGTTACTATTTTTCTTTTTTCTTCTTCCTGTAATGTTGCTTCTTGTTTTTTTCTTTGTCCTGTTGTGTTGGTTCATGTCGATTCTTCCCTCTGACCCCACCCCCACATCCGTGTTACTTCTTTGCTCCAACCAGCCACTCTGCAATTGTCTGTTTTGCTTCTTCCCGACCCCCAGCCTCCCATTGTCCGCTTCTGTCCCAACCCCCACCATCCAGATCTTCATGTTGCCACTTTCCTCCCTCCCCATGGTCTGTGTTGCTTCTTCCCTCCCATCCCAACCTTCTCCCTCCTGTATCCCTGGTGCCACTTCCATCCCATCCCCCATCATCCAGTTGTCTGTGTTGCCCCACCCGACCCTCCAACCATAAGACACCCTCTGGCCATACGAAGCGGGCCGCGTCAATACACCTTTTTTTAGCTTCCCGCATTATAACACATCTTCATAGCACTTTAAAAAAAAGAAAATTCTGCAGCATGGCGAAAAGACATTACCAAAGGCAATAGCTCTCACATAGCCAAACCTATTGACTTTGCCAATGCTGGTTTGTTGTCTCTCTCTACAAAACAGGTACATTTTGCGCCCTCTGTGACTCTCTCCTACGTTGCACTGAGACCTTGGGTGCCTGCTGTCCCATAGAAATAGCAACCAGTTCTCAACATGGGGGAGATTATTTCACGACATAGAGAGAATCTTTTCTAGGCGGTTTCTGATTACTTTGGGAAGAAAGAATGTGTCTTTCCAGGGCGGAGAGCGGTGAAACAATGGCTTTGTGGTTCCGTAGGAGTTTAGGAGTCTCTTTGCAGTCGGTAGAGGTGGGGGGTTTCCCTGCTTGCCTATTCATTTCAGTATGACTGACTTTAGTGTTGGTGACACTGCTGCAAAAATCTTTGATGGTGCCGCCAATGATGACTTTCTCTATAGGTTCCCTCACTCCCACCCTCCAATGGGGGCTCTTCCATATCTATAGGGACTCAGTCACATTTATTTAATTTCTTTTGTAGCGCTATTCATCTCACTGTAGGGTATCAGAGAGCTTTACATCACACACACACATATACAGAGATAATAAATCATATAAATGTGTAAATCAATGCCCAGGACATAAGACAGTGAGGTGAAGGAGTCACATGTCTGATCCAGCGGGTTACTAGCAACAAGCATTCATACACAAAATACTCACTTGGGCCCATACATTCATACTACGCTAGCAATTTCCGCTGGTGGGTCAGTTGTACTCTTTATCAAAATCCCTGCTACCAATTACTTTTCTGATTGAAGAGTAATGACTTACCAATGGACCCTTTGCTAATTCGGAAGTTTAAAATGAGTGACATTCAACACAGTTCATAATTCCTGAAATAATCACTGAGTCAGGAAGTTTTAAAATGTTTATCTAAAGATTTAGCAGAGTAAAATACAGAACCACATGATACTTAAATCGTATATCAAGGATGAAGCATAATAATCAATTATCGATCAATGACGGTCCCTCAGAAAAGGAGAAGATAGAGACAGCAGCGCAACTAAGGTTTGCATTTATATTTACCTAAAAGTGCGAGAACCAAACCCCTTGGCCAAGGAGTTGGAAAGATAGGACCTAGGAAGGATGAAGAGCAAAGACCTCCTCCCGGATCAGGACAGGACCGGTGACCTCTCTATCAACGACGCCTGCGTCGTTCCCCTCTCTGGTACTTCGCTTCTCCTCGATTTCTCCCGTGTCTTCCTTCTAAGGTACTCCGCCGCCCCCACCTCAGGACCTCTCTGGACAGCGGTTCACAATCGATCGGCTTGTATGGATCTCGAACCTCGAACCCCTCTGCATCAGATCTGCTCTCTTCTGCCTCTTCTGCCTCTCTTCTGAATGAATTCTGGATATCCTCTGAATATCAATTAACTAATTCTATATCTATTATACCCTTCTACGCCCATGTACCTCCCCTTAATGTTTCAGAATTATGGGTCCACTACTTCTGATTGGACGGGGACAGGGGGTTGATCCTCACACCATATTGATTTAATTCAATTTCTTTAAGCCCTTTGTTTTAAAATACCGCCCATCACAATTAATACATTTGCTTTATTTCCCACCCGTCTCACGACAAGTTTAATACATTGTTCATATAAATTGTTTCTTTTCGGTAGGGACATCGTGGGTACAATAATGTTGGCCATCAGGTCATGCCCTTGGACGACGTCCAGGTTGACTTCATCCGCTCTTCTGGGCAGCCACTCAGGGCGCATGCGCAGAACCATTGTCTCTCGAGTTTTCAGTTCACCAACCCCAGGCCCAATTTACGAACTAATAAAAGTCAAAGAAGAAAATATTAAAATCACAAATAAATTGTTTCACTGTATACCCACTCTTTCTACTCTATTCCAAATTATTTATAAATTCTATCCCGCATTAATAGCGTTAGGATACCACAGTTTATTTGCAACATATGAGCAAGCTGTAGCACATGAAGACATTAAGCAGCCATTTTAATACACACTGCGCAGAAGCAAGAGTTTCCCTCCAAGCAAAGAAAGACGTCACACCATGTGATATGGTTGAGACATGCACAATAGGGTTCCCGAGCTTTTAGCGGCCATTTTAGAATAGACAAGCGTTAATTGTTAGTTTAAACACATAGGCAAGCTTCCTTTCTACTTATTTTCGTGTGTGTATTTATTAGTACGAACATCACAAAGATTAATAAATTAATACTGTGAGAAGATTGCCTCCGAGCAAGTCTCATTTGTGAGTCCTTGCTCCATCAATCCCCTCTCTGATGGCGTTTCTGAGCCATCAAAAATACTACCCACAATCAGATGCCAACTTTTAGCATAAAATTGTCTCAGCTTCACTTTTACACTTTCTATTTTTCACATCTCCTTTCAGTTTCTTGTATAATTCACTTCTTAAATCTTCTAGTTCGATTTCATCAAACTTTCGCTTCTTTCCTTTTCCTGTCACATTATACGATGCATTCTTTCTACAACATTTGCACCATATTATTATAGACAGTACTATTATTCCTATCCCTGCTAAGGGTACTAATATTTGACCTATAAGTCCTTTCCCTACATTAGCAAACCAGGTACCAATCGACCTAATACTATTGGTCAATCTTTCCCATACACTATCAACTTCCAGTGGTTTTAGTTCCTTCTCAAGTTTAGTTATATTCTGTATATACGTTCCAATTTCTGCACTTTTATCAGGTATGTAAGTGCAACAGTGTTTTGTCTTCAATAATTTACAGACTCCGCCCTCTTTCGCTAATAGTATATCAAGAGCAAGTCGATTTTGCATAACCATAGATCTAATCGCAACCATTTCCGCATTAATCATTAGAAATCCTCCAGCAGTGTCAGTTGATAAACGATCAACCACTGTAGATAATTTACATATCTTCCTTGAGTTCAGAATTATTCCCACTGAAGGTATTAATGCACCAAATATATCACCTACAATTTCAGAAAAACTAGCTCTTTTACTGCGTGTTAATTCACTAGTATTTTCATTGCTCCCAGTGTTCCTTTTTACATGGTATATTTTTGGAAATACTATTCCAAAATAACAACTTCCATACCACTGTGTAGGAAGCCTAAAGTAAGCCTTATTCCCACACACATAATAGATTCCAGGAAAAACTGAATCCGTTCCTCCTTTTAATCCCCAACCTCCAAGAATTAAGAAATTGTGTTCACATTCACTGGTACCGATGAAAATATTGTTATAATCAGTCTTTAACCTATGTAGACAAATTTTCCCTGTCTTCACAAAATCCAGAGCCATAGCAGCTTGAGCCTTGCCAGGTGTGTAACTACCCTCTTTCTCAGCCCAAGGTGGCAGATGAGCCTTATGCTCAGAAGCTTTCTTCTGGAAATCTTGTCTTCTACTCTCCACTAAATTCAAAAATATCTTTTCTTCTTCATGTAATGAACATGTTAGATTGCTTCTATGTGCATGTGTTATGTCTATTGATTTCATTGTTAAGAAAAACTCTCCCATAAACTGTGCATCTTTACTACTAAGCACTGGATTCATATTCTTTCGAATCGGAACCTCAGACAATATCACATCTATATTTGAATAATAATACTGAAGTCTCCCTGTTCTATAAAATAAACTGGTCAATACACTACATGATATGCCATAAGTTAATGGTAAGTGATGATATGTTAACCCTTCTGCTACTGATTCAGGTAATTTCATACAGACATAACAATTACTAACTTCCATGGTATCTACATATTGAAAAATAATTTTGTGAAAACATTCAGACTAGTGTCGTTATCAGTTATTTCATGATGAAATTCTGGTTCATCTTCTGCCTTTAGTTCTACTCTATTACTTTTCAAGTTATCTGTCCTTTCCTTCGTTTTGTTGTTAATCTTTTTATCTATTATCATAAAGTAAGGAATTGCTACGATCACAACTAACCATACTATAAGCACCACTACCAGATTACATATGCATATAGCACAGCATCTTTTACAACCTTTCTGTTTTGGTCTCCCAGTAACTCTATCGTCAGGCATTTTTGACAAGGAAGATTTCTCTTCTTGTCGTGATTTAAAGTCTCTTTACGTTATCAAGGTGGTCTTATTTCTATCTCATAAGTCAATTCCGCACTTGTTCCTTCGTCAGCACTTTCACTTGACTCTGAGCTCTCGTAGTCTTCAAGGATGATATAAGTCCAATCGGGACCTTTAAATTTGTAGTTTACAAGTTTCAGTCTTTTGCTTTTCCGTCTTTCAATTCCACTTGTTTGTCCCGTTAGCCTTGTCACTTCATTTACTTGTTCTGGGTCTTCACTTCTGGTTGTTATGTGGTATTTTACTCTTTGAATAACACTAGGCCAACGATCACCTTTTCTGACCTTCTTTGTTTGCACTGTCTCTTCACTTTTTATTTCTTCTTCAGAAATTCTTTTATTTTCCAGTTGTGGCACAATTTCGTTTTCTTCTATTTCAGTTTCTTCTACTTGCTCTTTCTCAGGTCTTATTGCTTTCTCTTCATCTGCTCCACTGTGAGTTTCCAGTAACTGACCTTGTTCATGATTTACGTCTTCATGCTTGTGATCCTCGTGATCTTCTTCTTGAGTGTGTTTTCCTAAGTCTAACTGGTTCTGATCAGGGCTTATTGCACTTTGTACTTCTGCAGCCTGACCGCGTTCTTCTAGACCTGTTTGTCCCTGCTCAAAATCTGTTTGTTCGTTGTTGATTTGAGCCCAATTTCCTCTCCCTATCTGATCCTGCTCAGGTTCTCTTATTGTTTCTTCTTCCTCTTCCCGAGCTGCTTCTTCTTCACCTATCTGAGCTTCTTCAATTTCTTCTAAATTTGCTTGACTTCTTGTTCTGTTGTAGACTTCAGGTATTTCCACCACTGGTATCCAGTCCTGACTTGTGCTCGGTTGTTCTTCTTCAGCTTCCCTTGAATCTCGGACCTGAGATTCTTCAGCTGGGCAACCTTCAGCTTCCTCAGTTATCGATGCTGTCTGAGGATTTTCTTCTTCAGGGTCTGGTACTCTTTTGGTGTGGCTTACATGGATCCAATTAGGATATCCTGCACATTTCACTGCTGTGTTCGTAACTAGTATGACCTGACGAGGTTCTTCCCACCTGGGTGATAGACACGTTTCTCTGGTGTGATGCTTCACAACCACCCAGTCACCAGGAATCAGCTCATGTTCTTGTTCAGGCTGCCTGGAAACTGCGTCTTCCCCAACCTGGTGAGAGACAGAATGCACTAGATCAGCCAATCTTTTGCAATAATCCAGAACCATATCATCAGTTATATTCAGCAGTTTATTTGTAGGAACATGTGCTTGTCTCATTGCTCTTCCCATGATTATTTCGTGCGGACTCAATCCGGTATTTCTATCTGGAATGCTTCTGAGTCCCATCAAAACAAGTGGCAATGCATCCGGCCAATCTAACAATGTTGATGCACACATTTTTGCCAGTCTGGATTTTATTGTGCCGTTCATTTGTTCAACCACTCCAGAAGCCTCTGGACGATATGCACAGTGCAATTTTTGCTCAATTTGGAATGCTTCACAGATTATTCTAATCACATCACTGTTGAAGTGCCTTCCTCTATCTGATTCCAAAGTTACTGGAAAACCAAATCTAGGAATAAGTTCTCGTAGCAACAACTTTGCGACTGTAATACTGTCATTCCTCCTAGTAGGGTAAGCTTCCACCCACTTTGAAAACAGACACACTATGACGAGTACATATTTCAGTCCTCTACATGGTGGTAGCTGAATGAAATCTAGCTGCAATCTCACAAATGGACCCTCTGCCTTTCCGATCTTCCCAAACCCAATTACTGTTTTTCTTCCTGGATTATGCATTTGGCAAGTTAGACATCTCTGGCAAAGACTCTCTGCTACAGCCCTAAACCTTGGATTGTACCAATTTTGTCTGAAGAGCCTAATCATTGCATCTCTCCCTACATGGGTGTCTCCATGATACATTCTGGCCATTTGTGAAATCAAACAGTCGGGCATGACTGGTCTGCCATCGGCATAAATCCATACATCATTGTCTGACCTTTGAGAACATCCCATTGTAATCCATGCATTTCTTTCACTCTCATCAGCATCGTCTTGTAATCTTTTCACATCATTCCATGTTTCAGGAGGTGCATACAGCATAAGTTGGCAGCTGATTCCCATTCTTTCAACCCTTTTATTAACTGATAACCTGTTTTTGGCACAGTGTTGGGCCACCAAATCTGCATATCTGTTACCGACTACCACCCAGTCATCTCCTGACTGGTGTGCGGCACATTTCACCACAGCCAATTCTTTTGGTGATTGTATTGCTTCCAATAGTTCTTTTACGAACTGTCCATTTTTAGGTCTCGCCTAGCGATGCAGCGCGAAAGCGCTGTCGCTAGCGAGATCTATTGTTACCGACTTGCTTCGGAAGGGAGACAGGAGATGTGCACGCGCAGGACGGACTGCAACCGTGAACACGCACGTACAGACACGCGATGTGCACATCTCCTGTCCCCCTTCCATCCTCGCCAGCTGCAAAACATGAGCTGTGCACGCACTCCCCAGCTGTCCTTGCACCCCCTCCAGTGTCAGTCAGCCATGCGCCATCTGCCAGCCCCCACCACCCACCCACACCCACCTTACCGTCGTTCCGTCGTTCCGCCATGCTTCAGCGTGATGCCCTGCAGCGGTTCCCAGAGCTCACAGGGTGATCGGTGTACTTCGAAGCCCATGCCGCCGCCGTCACGCTGGTCTTTTCTGGCGATCTACAGACAGCAAATGTGCACGCTCACGGCGCGTTCTGATGTGCACTTGCCCGGACAGCCGATGTGCACGCTCACGGCGTGTCTGTCTTCGGCTACTGTAACGCGTGCTCTGCGCTGGGAAGATGGCCTCGCTTCAAACGTGCAGATGTCTCTCCTCAGCACCTGAGCGAGGGATCACTCTAGCTTTATCCACAGCCGACCATGACTCTGGTTAAAGGCAAATCCAGAACTGTGACGGGCGCCTAGACTCCGAAAGTGCCAAAGAATGCTACAAGTGGTAGAAATATGCTCTGGCTACTGAAATAACTCAATGGACGGAGAGCGCCAGGGCACGAGAGACCCCCGGCAGTGGCAGGGCTCACCTTTCGAAGGCAGTGAGTAGGGGACAGAATTATCCAAACCCTGACTTACACCGAGGCATGCACCCCTCTACCCACGAAGCTGAGCCGGGTTACAAGGTGCCAAGCGCTCCGATGAGGCGATGTGTTGGACATAAGTCGTGAGGTCTCCCCTCCCCCACGTCTCCGCCTCCCCTCCCTTGGCGATACAGAGCCAGGCTTGCACTATTTAAACCCCAAATATATTTCTTTTTACATAATTATATTTTCATTTTATATAATGAATCGTAGCTGAAATAACACTTGTACTTCACTTGATAACTTATCCCCGATTCTCCTGCACGTAGAAGCATGATCACAGTGCACGCGCTCTTCAGCCATCACCATCACTGGGAAGAGATCGGCTCAACCAATCAGCACGCGCTCTTCAGCCATCACTGTGAAGAGATCGGCTCAACCAATCAGCATGCTTGGAATGCTGCCACTAATACTGTCATTTGTCTGCATTATAGGCCCTGTGAGAGTGAGGAGCAGGGACATCGAACGGAAAGGAAGAGTGTGCCTATCTGGGTGTGGTAAGATGAGGGGAAAAAGGATATAAACTTGTTTTTAACATGCCGTCTGGCATTAACAGTTGTTAATTGTCTGTCCCCTCGTTGCATTCCCTCGCCTTTGGCTCTTTCACTTAACAGCAGTTAACATCCTTTGCAGGGGGCGTTAATCTTGTTTGTTAACGCCCTCAGAAGCAGGCAATAAGGCTTAAGGGATAAACTGTGATTAAAGCAAATCGCGAGTCCTCCCAAGAGGCTTGATACTATAGTCGGTCCTTTTCTGCTGTACGGCACATTCATTCACACATTCAATGTAGACTTATGTCACTCGTGCCTTCAGTCATTCCACGGGGCCCTCGTGGGTAAGCTTTGTATCGCTTCTACATAGTACAGGAATGTATGCCAATAATTTCTTGGGTATTTAAAAGGGCCAAAGTTTCAGAGGGTTAGGTGATTCTTGTCATACCTACACACCAGTATCTAGGTGCTTCCAGGCGCTACAGCAGGGTCCAGTTATTTTATTTAGCCCTTAATACTGGCCTTCAGACAACAGTTCTCTGCATTCTGACAAATAAAGATGCTAACACACAGGGAATGAACGCCAATTGCACGAGATTCACAAGATGTTCATCAAGTAATAGTAACAACTGATCTTTAAATAGCGCTTCACAGCGCATCAGTCATTGCTAAGCACTGCCAAGAACAGGTATAACCACTACCACATGTAACGGTGCACAATTTACCAACATAGGAATGATAAAATCCTAAATTGACCTTGCCCACGTTCAAACTTTTGGCCTACAGATCACAGTAGCTCTCAGAGTCAATCGCTCCGGCTGGCTTGGGAGAGGGAAGAGAATTGGTCAAAGGAAGCCGAACTTAACTGCTTAATTTGAGCCATGGTTTCCAGTGCATGGCACCAGCACTTAAAGGTCAGCACCTACTCTAATACAGTCCACCACATGGTGGCGCTCTCTGTCTAATTTTGAGATGAGCACAACACCAGTGTTTACTAAGTCAATATACATACAAAAAGAACAATACCCGCTGCTAACGCCATTATTATAGCGTTGGGTGGCCTAAAATAGTCTAAATTGTCACTCTTCTAAGAGTGTGATGGTTAGTAGCTGTGTTGATGCGGTCACTGGCAGGGCTAACAGGGGCGATGGGTGGTCCAAGCTGCAGAGGCCTCCTGACGAGAGCCCTGGCACATACTTTTTTTTTCTTACAAACTAAGCACTGCCGAATTTACAACCACGGTCTCTTGGTTAAAAAATCATGTGAAATCTGAATAATGGAAAGCTAGACCCCGTTGCTGTCGGTCTGTAAACCAAGCCTGCTGTCCACCATCTTTAGTGAGAGCTCACTACAGTACTTTTTAAAACCTTTGACCAGCAAAACACTCCAGCATCCTTCAAAATCTTTAATAGCCTGTTTCTTTTCTCTAGCCATCTGCTTCACTGTTTTATTTCACACCTCGCCTCACAATCCCACGTTTGGTGTGGCTGTAGCTCTGAGTGGGTGTTTAAAGATTCACCGCCCCCTCTGATGTTTCTTTGCTGTCTTTTTGCGATAAAGTTTTAAGAAGTCTTTTTTTGTAACCAGAAACAGCCAGTCCATACTCACTGGTCAGTGAAGATATCTGGTGGCAGGCTCTGGTGATTCCCTTTAAGAAACATACATGTGCCCATCCACTCACTGAAGCCTTAGAAACCTGAAAGTTGGAGCATTTAAATTAGTGGTAAGTGTTGACAATTTGTGCAGAATTTTACTTTTCTTTATAGTCGTCTTGGTTAATCAGGTTCAAAATAATTCGAGTTTACAGCCCTCTTGATCCAGCTAGACCAGTCTTGTAGGAGCAGACTTGCCTACTCACATGCTGCCACCGTGTGACACACGATTTCAGCCCCCTTCACACAGTCACCCAGTGTGGAGCTGAGATCACACGGTGGTATGGAAGAAAAAGCACTGCACGAAGTAGCTTTCCAGCTCGTCTTTGGAGGTTGTAAGCAGCCGATGTCCATTAAGGGGAGTGAAAACACCCCAGGACATTGGGGACACCCTCAGGTACCCTTTGTTTTTAGGTCGAGCCTAGCCGCAGCGCGCATGCACAGCTCGCTCTGCGAGACATGCAGTAGTCGAGTATGCTGTGTGAGCCTCGCCTTCTCTCCACCCATATTTTTGAGTGGCTGGTGTCATTGTCCTTGGTAAATGCTGGCTTCCGATTCATTATGAAGCTTGTTAGTCCCTCCTTGTAACCGCCCTGTCTCCATTTGTGACCGCCCATGATGACTGGATCTTTTACTTAGCTCCGTACACGGTCTTTATCTAGGGGGTGAGCACTCTTTTGTGTATGGCCACTTTTGGGGACAATTGCAGCTGCTACTTTTTTTAAATTTGTATCCTGAGCGCGCGCCTGCTTTAGGGATACCGCGCTCAGTTTATTTATTTTAATTTAATACTGAGTGCGACGTCCACTTCTGGGACACCGCGCTCTGTTTAATTTTTTTTTAACTGTAAAACTGAGTGCGCCGCCGATTCAAGGACACCGCGCTCGGTTTCTTTATTTATTTTTTGACTTTAACACTGAGCGTGGTGCCCGCTTCAAGGACACCGCGCTCAGTGTTAAAGTTTTTAAAAAAAAGAAACCGAGCACGGTGTCTTTGAAGCGGCGCCACGCTCAGTTTTACACTTAAACAAGTATTTGCAATGCAATAGGTCTCGCATTTACGCGAGTTTAAGGTATTTGCATTGTAAATGACAATGCCTTTTATTTACGTTTTAAAAAACAAAAATAATAGGCATTTTCATTTACAATGCCAATAGCTTAAACTTGCGTAAATGCGAGACCTATTGCATTGCAAATGCTTGTTAATGGGGATCCTGAAGAAGTCATGAAATCCCTTTGCAACCATAATTGGCCAAAATCATGCACAACCCCGTAACCATATTGGCTATCTGTAAATATAGTTACTTTCTGGTTCCTCCCAATTTTGCAGGCTTTTATCAAAGAAATTAATTCAGCTACTTGTGCAGATTTTACTCCTGGTAAATAGGATGCTTCGACTATTCCAGTTAATTCACATACTGCATATGCTGCAGTTAATTTACCATCTTCATGCCTTTGGCATGAACCATCAACAAACAGCTCCTTGTCTGGTTTCCTAAGGGGTAGTTCTTGTATGTCAGGACGAGGTTTTGTGCACAACTCTGTGACTTGTAAACAATCATGTTCCTCTTCATCATCTTTAACTTCCTCATGATATGGGTCTGGTAGTAAGGTAGCAGGATTTACTATTGTGCACCTTACAATAGTCACATTATCAGCACCTAGTATTATTCTTTCATATTTAGTCAGCCGACTAGGAGTAAGATGCTGAGTTCGGGTTCTTGTCAACAGAATCACAACTGAATGTGGAACAAACACTTTGACAGGATGTCCCATTACAATTGATTCACTTTGCTCAATGCTCAAACATGTAGCCGCTACTGCTTTTAAGCAGCCTGGCAATGCGGCTGCCACTGGGTCCAATGTAGCAGAAAAATATGCTATAGAACGTCTGTCCAAACCATGTCTCTGGGTTAGGACTGAAAGTGCGCAATTTTCTCTTTCATGGCAGAATAATGCAAATTTTCTTTTATAATCAGGCATACCTAGGGCAGGTGCTGCACACAAAGCGTTTCTCAATTTTACAAAAGCTCCTACGCTCTCGTCATCCCACTCAACTGGGTCCTTTGCCTTCTTTTTCGTCATTTGGATTAATGGCTTTGCTAGCAGAGAAAACCCTAGTATCCATTGTCGACAATAACCCACTATTCCAAGGAACATTCTCACTTCTCTTTGAGAGACAGGCATTTGCATTTTGTTGATTAATTTTACTCTTTCAGAGGTTATCCTTCGTTTTCCCCTCTCAATTTGGTGTCCTAGATACTTAACTGCTGTTGTACAAAACTGCAACTTTTCAGGTGAAACTTTATGCCCATCTTCAGCTAAATGATTTAATAATGCAATGGAGTCAACAACACAGTACTCTCTGGTGTTAGATGCCACCAGTAAATCATCTATATACTGTACTAAGACTGAGCTTCCTGGCATCACTAGTTTCTCTAGACACTTTTTCTATATCTGATTAAAGATAGAAGGCATTTCCGTGTACCCCTGAGGAACACGATTCCATACATAGACTTTGTTTTCAAATTGAAATGAAAAAAGATACTGACTATCTGGGTGCAATGGTATTGAAAAGAATGCTTGACATAAATCAATCACGGTAAACCATCCTGCACTCCAAGGAATTTGGTATAGAATCACTGCAGGATTTGGCACTATAGGACAACAAGGTTCAACAATTTTATTTATTTTTCGCAGGTCTTGCACAATCCTATATTTTCCACTAGGTTTCTTTAAACCCATTATTGGTGAGTTACAAGGGCTACTCATTACTTCTTTTAGTATGCCTTGTTTTACCATTCTGTCAATTTCTTCAATGACTCCAGCTTTTACTTCTGCACTCATTTTGTACTGTCTAGTATTTGGGAAAATTGCACCTTCCTTTACAGTAATTTTAACTGGGTCTATTTTGGCCATAAGTCCTACTTCCTTTCCCGTGAAATCCCATACTATGGAATTTACTGTCGTTTTTAACTCTTCTGGCAACTCATCTTTTGTTATCAAAGAGAACATCTCATCTACTTCTGTACCTTGCTTTGCAATCATAAATTTATATACATGGTCTTCATCCGGGGTCTGAACTGCCACACCATCCGGTGTGCAGAAAATTGTGCAGTTAATTTTACACAACAAATCTCGGCCCAATAAATTCACTGGACTGGAATCACACACTACAAATTGATGAATTTCTCTAAAATTTCCAATTTTTACTTCCATTGGTTCGGTAAGAGGTGTTCTAATCTTTTGATTAGCTACACCCACAACTTGGATAGCTTCTCCAGAGAGAGGAAGGTCTGGGATGTCTGCTGTTCTCACAGTAGACCTGGTAGCGCCAGTGTCCAAAAGGAAAGTAATATCATTACCTTTCACATTCCCTTCAACATATGGACCTGACTGATCTACCGGTAAGGATGCACCAAGTACGCACTCCTTCTCCCCCTCTCCTAGGCACCGTCATTGACTATATGGACAGAAGTCGTCCTGTAAAAGAAATTGTGAGGTTACATAATCATTCTTACCACTTCCTCCTTGATATCCGACGTCTGTACCGTGCTTTGCTCTGCTTACATTACTCTGTAGAGGTGCAGGTGGCAACTGACTCTGAGGATTTACACCCTGCTGTGAGTCATTCTGCGTCTGTAGATTTAAATTTTGATTTGGGCCATTATTATTCCGCATCTTTTTACATTCATCCTTCCAATGCCCCAATTTTCCGCACCCGTGACAAGGAAACTTCTTTTTAGCTTCTTCTCTGCTCATTCGTCCTCTCACTTTTCCTCCATTCCCAGTGTCACCATTCGTTCCAGAATCTTTTCCCGGATTATCACTTGGATTATCCAAATTAATTCCCTGTCGCTCAGCCATTTTTACCTGAGCCCACATCACTTTCTCTTGCAGTTTCTTGTGCCTATCCTCAATGTCATCTCCACAATATTTCGCATATTTCAAAATCTCGTCAATTGGTTTCCCTTTCCAGCACAACATGTGCTGCTTAATCATTTGACAAATCTCTGGTTTTAATCCATTAACAAATCGGTAAACAAATTGACTCATGTTTTTATCTCCAATATCTTCAAATCCACTATACTGCTGGAATACCTGCAATAAACGTTCGTAATAGGCATGTACCGATTCACTGGCTTCTTGGGTAGTTCTGTCTATTTTCACCCAATCTGTTTCTTTTGTTGGTATTTTCCCTTTCAGGTAAGTTATTACCTGCTGATACTTTTTCATTACATCACTCGATGGGGCACCTGTCTTTGGATCTCTAGGATACTCTTCGCTTGGCCAATCAACTGTGATTTTACAATCTGTCCATAAATCGGCAGGTACCACTATGTCGAACAACCCATCCAAGTCCTTCAACAATACCTTTGACACCTTCACAAACCTCTCAACTTGCTTGTACCATTCTATTGGCTGTTCTCTCAACTTTGGAAAATCATTCGTAAATGACAAAATATCCTGTCTGCTCCATGGGACATGTACATATCCTCCTCCTGGAACTTCTCGCATTGGGTACATTTGATCTGCTTTCCCTGTTTCCTTCATTAAATATTCAGAAGTGGTTCTACTGTACCGTGCCTCTTCCTTTTTCTTTGTCCATCTATTTTCCATTTATCCAAATCTCCCCATTTCTGTAATACTGACATTAATTATTTTATTTGTAGTTTTCGGCCAGAGGCATTCATGTTTTCTAAATCTTTGTCAGAGAAGTCTCCTCTATAGGGTTTCTGTAACACTTTTGACTTCCCTATTTCAATTCCCATCTGCAAAGCCAAATCTGATAACTTCTCATGAAATATTTTTACATTTCTAGTGATGCTTCTACATACAAATAATAATTCTTCTTCATCGTTAGTATTTAGACGATCTACTCCTACATTTCCTGCTATCATTTCTTCTAACTCAACCTTTAATTTGTAAATGTCCATAGTGTTTGGAGGTGAACTCTGTTTGTCTGATCCTTGTGCCCACCTTTCTAAGTCTTCTGGCGTAACTACTGTGGCACTTTTGGTTCCTGATGAGGCTACTATGTTTACATCTTTGGAGCAACCAGGTGTTACTCTTCTAGGAGTGGTATTTACAGAACCTCGAATAGGTAAATCCATTAAGGATATCATACTTTCACAATCACTGAATTGATCATCAATTATTACAGGATCTGGTTTTGGAATTTCTACAGATGTGGGCATTGCTAAGGGTTTCGGATAACTTACTTTGTCACCATATAAGGGAACCACCGGACCAATCGTTACAGGTATGGTCAGCGAATCAGGATGGACACTCAACTGTGTTACTTTCTGTATTAATTCTGCTCTGTTTTTATCTATTGCTTCCTTTTCTTTATCATGAAGTACCCTACTAACTGGGGGATTATACAATACTTGCGGTACTAATGGTGTTTTTAGCAGTGGTGCACTTGGGGTGCATCCACTTGTCCCTTCCTGATATGGTGGCAGGTTCTTTAATATTTCTTCCATAAATTCATCTTCTGAATCTCCAAATCTAGTCAAGTGTTTTGTCTTTTCAGTGCATTTATTCCCTGACGATTCTTCTGCCATTAATATTGGATATAAACCCTCTGTAAGCATTGCTCTTCTACACTGTTTCATCTGACCGTCCCTTGACTCGTTTTGGTATCTAGGGAAAAATCCCCTATAACCCCTATTACTCCTGGATCGGTCACGTTCGAATGCCTCGGTTTCCCACTCTTCTAAGGCTACGTATTGAGTTAATATTGGTCTGGGTTCTAAGTCATTCATCCTCAATCTCAAATTTTGAAGAATTCTCCCATTGAAAGTACCATTTTCGGGGAATGCTAATATTCCATCATTTTTGGTATATTCCATCCAATTTTCTATCCATATGCAAGTATGATAACCTCTCTCCATCATCATAAATGAAGCGGGCTTTTTAGCTGGTGGAATGATAATTCCTTCTCTAGTTTTGATTGGTTTATCCTTTTTAAAATAATTATTAATCTTTTGTAGGAATGACATTTTCCTCTTTTCTCCGTACATTTTTGGCAAATCTCGGTGTATAAAATTATGTTCTGCAAACCCTAGGAATCTCCTGTCTGGGCGAGTTCCTATTAAAGTCGGATCACGTTTTAACATACAATCTCCACTATCCACTAGGATTTCGGCTTCTATGGTAACAACCAATCAACTTCCCGCTAACACTTGTCTCTGAACCAATCCTAGCGCGGCCTTTTAGTGACGTCTTTTCTGCCAACCCTCCTTTACAATCTGCGCTTCTCTGTCCCTAGCTGTTTCAACCAATCCCAGCGCGGTACCTGTGACGTCAGCTTCCTCTCCGGTAGCTGACCCTCCCTATACAAAATCGTACGCAAAACTTTATTTTCTCTACGCTTCTTATTAAAATTCAGTAACAACATAAAACATTCGCTATCGTGCCAGTTTCGCTAACTTGAAAAAGATAGTTTCTCTCACACTTAGTAAACCTTTCCGTTTACTATACATACACTATGAGTAAAAACCCTTCCGTTTACTCTTCACGTAAGCTTCAGAAATACCTGCTACTTCTTCAATGTTACCCTTTCTAGGTGATATAACAACATTTTTACCAGCATATTCCTTTGCTATTACTCACACGCATAGAGTCCCTAACAAGAACTGATAGCCCTACTTAACTTTTCAGTACTATTTCTGCCTGACAGATAACCTCACTGCAGTATGGCTTCCACTTACCATCCGCTATTCTTTCCCCGGGGATTCTGGACAACATAAAACAAACTTTAAAAACACACGGATGTTAGTTCATAAAATTCTCATTACCCAATTAACAAAGTGCAACCATCCTCTGATAACCAGAAAACTGATCCAGCGGGTTACTAGCAACAAGCATTCATACACAAAATACTCACTTGGGCCCATACATTCATACTACGCTAGCAATTTCCGCTGGTGGGTCAGTTGTACTCTTTATCAAAATCCCTGCTACCAATTACTTTTCTGATTGAAGAGTAATGACTTACCAATGGACCCTTTGCTAATTGGGAAGTTTAAAATGAGTGACATTCAATACAGTTCATAATTCCTGAAATAATCACTGAGTCAGGAAGTTTTGAAATGTTTATCTAAAGATTTAGCAGAGTAAAATACAGAACCACATGATACTTAAATCGTATATCAAGGATGAAGCATAATAATCAATTATCGATCAATGACGGTCCCTCAGAAAAGGAGAAGATAGAGACAGCAGCGCAACTAAGGTTTGCATTTATATTTACCTAAAAGTGCGAGAACCAAACCCCTTGGCCAAGGAGTTGGAAAGATAGGACCCAGGAAGGATGAAGAGCAAATACCTCCTCCCGGATCAGGACAGGACCGGTGACCTCTCTATCAACGACGCCTGCGTCGTTCCCCTCTCTGGTACTTCGCTTCTCCTCAATTTCTCCCGTGTCTTCCTTCTAAGGTACTCCGCCGCCCCCACCTCAGGACCTCTCTGGACAGCGGTTCAGTCTGCAATCGATCGGCTTGTATGGATCTCGAACCTAGAACCCCTCTGCATCAGATCTGCTCTCTTCTGCCTCTTCTGCCTCTCTTCTGAATGAATTCTGGATATCCTCTGAATATCAATTAACTAATTCTATATCTATTATACCCTTCTACGCCCATGTACCTCCCCTTAATGTTGCAGAATTATGGGTCCACTACTTCTGATTGGACGGGGACAGGGGTTTGATCCTCACACCATATTGATTTAATTCAATTTCTTTAAGCCCTTTGTTTTAAAATACCGCCCATCACAATTAATACATTTGCTTTATTTCCCACCCGTCTCACGACAAGTTTAATACATTGTTCATATAAATTGTTTCTTTTCGGTAGGGACATCGTGGGTACAATAATGTTGGCCATCAGGTCATGGCCTTGGACGACGTCCAGGTTGACTTCATCCGCTCTTCTGGGCAGCCACTCAGGGCGCATGCGCAGAACCATTGTCTCTCGAGTTTTCAGTTCACCAACCCCAGGCCCAATTTACGAACTAATAAAAGTCAAAGAAGAAAATATTAAAATCACAAATAAATTGTTTCACTGTATACCCACTCTTTCTACTCTATTCCCAATTATTTATAAATTCTATCCCGCATTAATAGCGTTAGGATACCACAGTTTATTTGCAACATATGAGCAAGCTGTAACACATGAAGACATTAAGCAGCCATTTTAATACACACTGCGCAGAAGCAAGAGTTTCCCTCCAAGCAAAGAAAGACGTCACACCATGTGATATGGTTGAGACATGCACAATAGGGTTCCCGCGCTTTTAGCGGCCATTTTAGAATAGACAAGCGTTAATTGTTAGTTTAAACACATAGGCAAGCTTCCTTTCTACTTATTTTCGTGTGTGTATTTATTAGTACGAACATCACAAAGATTAATAAATTAATACTGTGAGAAGATTGCCTCCGAGCAAGTCTCATTTGTGAGTCCTTGCTCCATCAATCCCCTCTCTGATGGCGTTTCTGAGCCATCAAAAATACTACCCACAATCAGATGCCAACTTTTAGCATAAAATTGTCTCAGCTTCACTTTTACACTTTCTATTTTTCACATCTCCTTTCAGTTTCTTGTATAATTCACTTCTTAAATCTTCTAGTTCGATTTCATCAAACTTTCGCTTCTTTCCTTTTCCTGTCACATTATACGATTCATTCTTTCTACAACATTTGCACCATATTATTATAGACAGTACTATTATTCCTATCCCTGCTAAGGGTACTAATATTTGACCTATAAGTCCTTTCCCTACATTAGCAAACCAGGTACCAATCGACCTAATACTATTGGTCAATCTTTCCCATACACTATCAACTTCCAGTGGTTTTAGTTCCTTCTCAAGTTTAGTTATATTCTGTATATATGTTCCAATTTCTGCACTTTTATCAGGTATGTAAGTGCAACAGTGTTTCGTCTTCAATAATTTACAGACTCCGCCCTCTTTCGCTAATAGTATATCAAGAGCAAGTCGATTTTGCATAACCATAGATCTAATCGCAACCATTTCCGCATTAATCATTAGAAATCCTCCAGCAGTGTCAGTTGATAAACGATCAACCACTGTAGATAATTTACATATCTTCCTTGAGTTCAGAATTATTCCCACTGAAGGTATTAATGCACCAAATATATCACCTACAATTTCAGAAAAACTAGCTCTTTTACTACGTGTTAATTCACTAGTATTTTCATTGCTCCCAGTGTTCCTTTTTACATGGTATATTTTTGGAAATACTATTCCAAAATAACAACTTCCATACCACCGTGTAGGAAGCCTAAAGTAAGCCTTATTCCCACACACATAATAGATTCCAGGAAAAACTGAATCCGTTCCTCCTTTTAATCCCCAACCTCCAAGAATTAAGAAATTGTGTTCACATTCACTGTACCGATGAAAATATTGTTATAATCAGTCTTTAACCTATGTAGACAAATTTTCCCTGTCTTCACAAAATCCAGAGCCATAGCAGCTTGAGCCTTGCCAGGTGTGTAACTACCCTCTTTCTCAGCCCAAGGTGGCAGATGAGCCTTATGCTCAGAAGCTTTCTTCTGGAAATCTTGTCTTCTACTCTCCACTAAATTCAAAAATATCTTTTCTTCTTCATGTAATGAACATGTTAGATTGCTTCTATGTTAATGTATTATGTCTATTGATTTCATTGTTAAGAAAAACTCTCCCATAAACTGTGCATCTTTACTACTAAGCACTGGATTCATATTCTTTCGAATCGAAACCTCAGACAATATCACATCTATATTTGAATAATAATACTGAAGTCTCCCTGTTCTATAAAATAAACTGGTCAATACACTACATGATATGCCATAAGTTAATGGTAAGTGATGATATGTTAACCCTTCTGCTACTGATTCAGGTAATTTCATACAGACATAACAATTACTAACTTCCATGGTATCTACATATTGAAACAATAATTTTGTGAAAACATTCAGACTAGTGTCGTTATCAGTTATTTCATGATGAAATTCTGGTTCATCTTCTGCCTTTAGTTCTACTCTATTACTTTTCAAGTTATCTGTCCTTTCCTTCGTTTTGTTGTTAATCTTTTTATCTATTATCATAAAGTAAGGAATTGCTACGATCACAACTAACCATACTATAAGCACCACTACCAGATTACATATGCATATAGCACAGCATCTTTTACAACCTTTCTGTTTTGGTCTCCCAGTAACTCTATCGTCAGGCATTTTTGACAAGGAAGATTTCTCTTCTTATCGTGATTTAAAGTCTCTTTACGTTATCAAGGTGGTCTTATTTCTTTCTCATAAGTCAATTCCGCACTTGTTCCTTCGTCAGCACTTTCACTTGACTCTGAGCTCTCGTAGTCTTCAAGGATGATATAAGTCCAATCGGGACCTTTAAATTTGTTGTTTACAAGTTTCAGTCTTTTGCTTTTCCTTCTTTCAATTCCACTTGTTTGTCCCGTTAGGCTTGTCACTTCATTTACTTGTTCTGGGTCTTCACTTCTGGTTGTTATGTGGTATTTTACTCTTTGAATAACACTAGGCCAACGATCACCTTTTCTGACCTTCTTTGTTTGCACTGTCTCTTCACTTTTTATTTCTTCTTCAGAAATTCTTTTATTTTCCAGTTGTGGCACAATTTCGTTTTCTTCTATTTCAGTTTCTTCTACTTGCTCTTTCTCAGGTCTTATTGCTTTCTCTTCAGCTGCTCCACTGTGAGTTTCCAGTAACTGACCTTGTTCATGATTTACATCTTCATGCTTGTGATCCTCGTGATCTTCTTCTTGAGTGTGTTTTCCTAAGTCTAACTGGTTCTGATCAGGGCTTATTGCACTTTGTACTTCTGCAGCCTGACCGCGTTCTTCTAGACCTGTTTGTCCCTGCTCAAAATCTGTTTGTTCGTTGTTGATTTGAGCCCAATTTCCTCTCCCTATCTGATCCTGCTCAGGTTCTCTTATTGTTTCTTCTTCCTCTTCCCGAGCTGCTTCTTCTTCACCTATCTGAGCTTCTTCAATTTCTTCTAAATTTGCTTGACTTCTTGTTCTGTTGTAGACTTCAGGTATTTCCACCACTGGTATCCAGTCCTGACTTGTGCTCGGTTGTTCTTCTTCAGCTTCCCTTGAATCTCGGACCTGAGATTCTTCAGCTGGGCAACCTTCAGCTTCCTCAGTTATCGATGCTGTCTGAGGATTTTCTTCTTCAGGGTCTGGTACTCTTTTGGTGTGGCTTACATGGATCCAATTAGGATATCCTGCACATTTCACTGCTGTGTTCGTAACTAGTATGACCTGACGAGGTTCTTCCCACCTGGGTGATAGACACGTTTCTCTGGTGTGATGCTTCACAACCACCCAGTCACCAGGAATCAGATCATGTTCTGTTCAGGCTGCCTGGAAACTGCGTCTTCCCCAACCTGGTGAGAGACAGAATGCACTAGGTCAGCCAATCTTTTGCAATAATCCAGAACCATATCATCAGTTATATTCAGCAGTTTATTTGTAGGAACATGTGCTTGTCTCATTGCTCTTCCTATGATTATTTCGTGCGGACTCAATCCGGTATTTCTATCTGGAATGCTTCTGAGTCCCATCAAAACAAGTGGCAATGCATCCGGCCAATCTAACGATGTTGATGCACACATTTTTGCCAGTCTGGATTTTATTGTGCCGTTCATTTGTTCAACCACTCCAGAAGCCTCTGGACGATATGCACAGTGCAATTTTTGCTCAATTTGGAATGCTTCACAGATTATTCTAATCACATCACTGTTGAAGTGCCTTCCTCTATCTGATTCCAAAGTTACTGGAAAACCAAATCTAGGAATAAGTTCTCGTAGCAACAACTTTGCGACTGTAATACTGTCATTCCTCCTAGTAGGGTAAGCTTCCACCCACTTTGAAAACAGACACACTATGACGAGTACATATTTCAGTCCTCTACATGGTGGTAGCTGAATGAAATCTAGCTGCAATCTCACAAATGGACCCTCTGCCTTTCCGATCTTCCCAAACCCAATTACTGTTTTTCTTCCTGGATTATGCATTTGGCAAGTTAGACATCTCTGGCAAAGACTCTCTGCTACAGCCCTAAACCTTGGATTGTACCAATTTTGTCTGAAGAGCCTAATCATTGCATCTCTCCCTACATGGGTGTCTCCATGATACATTCTGGCCATTTGTGAAATCAAACAGTCGGGCATGACTGGTCTGCCATCGGCATAAATCCATACATCATCGTCTGACCTTTGAGAACATCCCATGCATTTCTTTCACTCTCATCAGCATCGTCTTGTAATCTTTTCACATCATTCCATGTTTCAGGAGGTGCATACAGCATAAGTTGGCAGCTGATTCCCATTCTTTCAACCCTTTTATTAACTGATAACCTGTTTTTGGCACAGTGTTGGGCCACCAAATCTGCATATCTGTTACCGACTACCACCCAGTCATCTCCTGACTGGTGTGCGGCACATTTCACCACAGCCAATTCTTTTGGTGATTGTATTGCTTCCAATAGTTCTTTTACGAACTGTCCATTTTTAGGTCTCGCCTAGCGACGCAGCGCGAAAGCGCTGTCACTAGCGAGATCTATTGTTTCCGACTTGCTTCGGAAGGGAGACAGGAGATGTGCACGCGCAGGACGGACTGCAACCGTGAACACGCACGTACAGACACGCGATGTGCACATCTCCTGTCCCCCTTCCATCCTCGCCAGCCGCAAAACATGAGCTGTGCACGCACTCCCCAGCTGTCCTTGCACCCCCTCCAGTGTCAGTCAGCCATGCGCCATCTGCCAGCCCCCACCACCCACCCACACCCACCTTACCGTCGTTCCGTCGTTCCGCCATGCTTCAGCGCGATGCCCTGAAGCGGTTCCCAGAGCTCACAGGGTGATCGGTGTACTTCGCAGCCCATGCGGCCGCCGTCACGCTGGTCTTTTCTGGCGATCTCCAGACAGCAAATGTGCACGCTCACGGCGGGTTCTGATGTGCACTTGCCCGGACAGCCGATGTGCATGCTCACGGCGTGTCTGTCTTCGGCTACTGTAACGCGTGCTCTGCGCTGGGAAGATGGCCTCGCTTCAAACGTGCAGATGTCTCTCCTCGGCACCGGAGCGAGGGATCACTCTAGCTTTATCCACAGCCGACCATGACTCTGGTTAAAGGCAAATCCAGAACTGTGACGGGCGCCTAGACTCCGAAAGTGCCAAAGAATGCTACAAGTGGTAGAAATATGCTCTGGCTACTGAAATAACTCAATGGACGGAGAGCGCCAGGGCACGAGAGACCCCCGGCAGTGGCAGGGCTCACCTTTCGAAGGCAGTGAGTAGGGGACAGAATTATCCAAACCCTGACTTACACCGAGGCATGCACCCCTCTACCCACGAAGCTGAGCCGGGTTACAAGGTGCCAAGCGCTCCGATGAGGCGATGTGTTGGACATAAGTCGTGAAGTCTCCCCTCCCCCACATCTCCGCCTCCCCTCCCTTGGCGATACAGAGCCAGGCTTGCACTATTTAAACCCCAAATATATTTCTTTTTACATAATTATATTTTCATTTTATATAATGAAAACGTAGCTGAAATAACACCTGTACTTCACTTGATAACTTATCCCCGATTCTCCTGCACGTAGAAGCATGATCACAGTGCACGCGCTCTTCAGCCATCACCATCACTGGGAAGAGATCGGCTCAACCAATCAGCACGCGCTCTTCAGCCATCACTGTGAAGAGATCGGCTCAACCAATCAGCATGCTTGGAATGCTGCCACTAATACTGTCATTTGTCTGCATTATAGGCCCTGTGAGAGTGAGGAGCAGGGACATCGAACGGAAAGGAAGAGTGTGCCTATCTGGGTGTGGTAAGATGAGGGAGAAAGGATATAAACTTGTTTTTAACATGCCGTCTGGCATTAACAGTTGTTAATTGTCTGTCCCCTCGTTGCATTCCCTCGCCTTTGGCTCTTTCACTTAACAGCAGTTAACATCCTTTGCAGGGGGCGTTAATCTTGTTTGTTAACGCCCTCAGAAGCAGGCAATAAGGCTTAAGGGATAAACTGTGATTAAAGCAAATCGCGAGTCCTCCCAAGAGGCTTGATACTATAGTCGGTCCTTTTCTGCTGTACGGCACATTCATTCACACATTCAATGTAGACTTATGTCACTCGTGCCTTCAGTCATTCCACGGGGCCCTCGTGGGTAAGCTTTGTATCGCTTCTTCATAGTACAGGAATGTATGTCAATAATTTCTTGGGTATTTAAAAGGGCCAAAGTTTCAGAGGGTTAGGTGATTCTTGTCATACCTACACACCCGTATCTAGGTGCTTCCAGGCGCTACAGCAGGGTCCAGTTATTTTATTTAGCCCTTAATACTGGCCTTCAGACAACAGTTCTCTGCATTCTGACAAATAAAGATGCTAACACACAGGGAATGAACGCCAATTGCACGAGATTCACAAGATGTTCATCAAGTAATAGTAACAACTGATCTTTAAATAGCGCTTCACAGCGCATCAGTCATTGCTAAGCACTGCCAAGAACAGGTATAACCACTACCACATGTAACGGTGCACAATTTACCAACATAGGAATGATAAAATCCTAAATTGACCTTGCCCACGTTCAATCTTTTGGCCTACAGATCACAGTAGCTCTCAGAGTCAATCGCTCCGGCTGGCTTGGGAGAGGGAAGAGAATTGGTCAAAGGAAGCCGAACTTAACTGCTTAATTTGAGCCATGGTTTCCAGTGTATGGCACCAGCACTTAAAGGTCAGCACCTACTCTAATACAGTCCACCACATGGTGGCGATCTCTGTCTAATTTTGAGATGAGCACAACACCAGTGTTTACTAAGTCAATATACATACAAAAAGAACAATACCCGCTGCTAACGCCATTATTATAGCGTTGGGTGGCCTAAAATAGTCTAAATTGTCACTCTTCTAAGAGTGTGATGGTTAGTAGCTGTGTTGATGCGGTCACTGGCAGGGCTAACAGGGGCGATGGGTGGTCCAAGCTGCAGAGGCCTCCTGACGAGAGCTCTGGCACATACTTTTTTTTCTTACAAACTAAGCACTGCCGAATTTACAACCACGGTCTCTTGGTTAAAAAATCATGTGAAATCTGAATAATGGAAAGCTAGACCCCGTTGCTGTCGGTCTGTAAACCAAGCCTGCTGTCCACCATCTTTAGTGAGAGCTCACTACAGTACTTTTTAAAACCTTTGACCAGCAAAACACTCCAGCATCCTTCAAAATCTTTAATAGCCTGTTTCTTTTCTCTAGCCATCTGCTTCACTGTTTTATTTCACACCTCGCCTCACAATCCCACGTTTGGTGTGGATGTAGCTCTGAGTGGGTGTTTAAAGATTCACCGCCCCCTCTGATGTTTCTTTGCTGTCTTTTTGCGATAAAGTTTTAAGAAGTCTTTTTTTGTAACCAGAAACAGCCAGTCCATACTCACTGGTCAGTGAAGATATATGGTGGCAGGCTCTGGTGATTCCCTTTAAGAAACATACATGTGCCCATCCGCTCACTGAAGCCTTAGAAACCTGAAAGTTGGAGCATTTAAATTAGTGGTAAGTGTTGACAATTTGTGCAGAATTTTACTTTTCTTTATAGTCGTCTTGGTTAATCAGGTTCAAAATAATTTGAGTTTACAGCCCTCTTGATCCAGCTAGACCAGTCTTGTAGGAGCAGACTTGCCTACTCACATGCTGCCACCGTGTGACACACGATTTCAGCCCCCTTCACACAGTCACCCAGTGTGGAGCTGAGATCACACGGTGGTATGGAAGAAAAAGCACTGCACGAAGTAGCTTTCCAGCTCGTCTTTGGAGGTTGTAAGCAGCCGATGTCCATTAAGGGGAGTGAAAACACCCCAGGACATTGGGGACACCCTCAGGTACCCTTTGTTTTTAGGTCGAGCCTAGCGGCAGCGCGCATGCACAGCTCGCTCTGCGAGACATGCAGTAGTCGAGTATGCTGTGTGAGCCTCGCCTTCTCTCCACCCATATTTTTGAGTGGCTGGTGTCATTGTCCTTGGTAAATGCTGGCTTCCGATTCATTAAGAAGCTTGTTAGTCCCTCCTTGTAACCGCCCTGTCTCCATTTGTGACCGCCCATGATGACTGCATCTTTTACTTAGCTCCGTACACGGTCTTTATCTAGGGGGTGAGCACTCTTTTGTGTTTGGCCACTTTTGGGGATAATTGCAGCTGCTACTTTTTTTAAATTTGTATCCTGAGCGCGCGCCTGCTTTAGGGACACCGCGCTCAGTTTATTTATTTTAATTTAATACTGAGTGCGACGTCCACTTCTGGGACACCGCGCTCTGTTTAATTTTTTTTTAACTGTAAAACTGAGTGCGCCGCCGATTCAAGGACACCGCGCTCGGCTCTTTATTTATTTTTTGACTTTAACACTGAGCGTGGTGCCCGCTTCAAGGACACCGCGCTCAGTGTTAAAGTTTTTAAAAAAAAGAAACCGAGCGCGGTGTCTTTGAAGCGGCGCCACGCTCAGTTTTACACTTAAACAAGTATTTGCAATGCAATAGGTCTCGCATTTACGCGAGTTTAAGGTATTTGCATTGTAAATGACAATGCCTTTTATTTACGTTTTAAAAAACAAAAATAATAGGCATTTTCATTTACAATGCCAATAGCTTAAACTTGCGTAAATGCGAGACCTATTGCATTGCAAATGCTTGTTAATGGGGGATCCTGAAGAAGTCATGAAATCCCTTTGCATCCATAATTGGCCAAAATCATGCACAACCCCGTAACCATATTGGCTATCTGTAAATATAGTTACTTTCTGGTTCCTCCCAATTTTGCAGGCTTTTATCAAAGAAATTAATTCAGCTACTTGTGCAGATTTTACTCCTGGTAAATAGGATGCTTCGACTATTCCAGTTAATTCACATACTGCATATGCTGCAGTTAATTTACCATCTTCATGCCTTTGGCATGAACCATCAACAAACAGCTCCTTGACTGGTTTCCTAAGGGGTAGTTCTTGTATGTCAGGACGAGGTTTTGTGCACAACTCTGTGACTTGTAAACAATCATGTTCCTCTTCATCACCTTTAACTTCCTCATGATATGGGTCTGGTAGTAAGGTAGCAGGATTTACTATTGTGCACCTTACAATAGTCACATTTTCAGCACCTAGTATTATTCTTTCATATTTAGTCAGCCGTCTAGGAGTAAGATGCTGAGTTCGGGTTCTTGTCAACAGAATCACAACTGAATGTGGAACAAACACTTTGACAGGATGTCCCATTACAATTGATTCACTTTGCTCAATGCTCAAACATGTAGCCGCTACTGCTTTTAAGCAGCCTGGCAATGCGGCTGCCACTGGGTCCAATGTAGCAGAAAAATATGCTATAGGACGTCTGTCCAAACCATGTCTCTGGGTTAGGACTGAAAGTGCGCAATTTTCTCTTTCATGGCAGAATAATGCAAATTTTCTTTTATAATCAGGCATACCTAGGGCAGGTGCTGCACAAAAAGCGTTTCTCAATATTACAAAAGCTCCTACGCGCTCGTCATCCCACTCAACTGGGTCCTTTGCCTTCTTTTTCGTCATTTGGATTAATGGCTTTGCTAGCAGAGAAAACCCTAGTATCCATTGTCGACAATAACCCACTATTCCAAGGAACATTCTCACTTCTCTTTGAGAGACAGGCATTTGCATTTTGTTGATTAATTTTACTCTTTCAGAGGTTATCCTTCGTTTTCCCCTCTCAATTTGGTGTCCTAGATACTTAACTGCTGTTGTACAAAACTGCAACTTTTCAGGTGAAACTTTATGCCCTTCTTCAGCTAAATGATTTAATAATGCAATGGAGTCAACAACACAGTCCTCTCTGGTGTTAGATGCCACCAGTAAATCATCTATATACTGTACTAAGACTGAGCTTCCTGGCATCACTAGTTTCTCTAGACACTTTTTCTATATCTGTTTAAAGATAGAAGGACTTTCCGTGTACCCCTGAGGAACACGATTCCATACATAGACTTTGTTTTCAAATTTAAATGAAAAAAGATACTGACTATCTGGGTGCAATGGTATTGAAAAGAATGCTTGACATAAATCAATCACGGTAAACCATCCTGCACTCCAAGGAATTTGGTATAGAATCACTGCAGGATTTGGCACTATAGGACAACAAGGTTCAACAATTTTATTTATTTTTCGCAGGTCTTGCACAATCCTATATTTTCCACTAGGTTTCTTTAAACCCATTATTGGTGAGTTACAAGGGCTACTCATTACTTCTTTTAGTATGCCTTGTTTTACCATTCTGTCAATTTCTTCAATGACTCCTGCTTTTACTTCTGCACTCATTTTGTACTATCTAGTATTTGGGAAAATTGCACCTTCCTTTACAGTAATTTTAACTGGGTCTATTTTGGCCATAAGTCCTACTTCCTTTCCCGTGAAATCCCATACTATGGAATTTACTGTAGTTTTTAACTCTTCTGGCAACTCATCTTTTGTTATCAAAGAGAACATCTCATCTACTTCTGTACCTTGCTTTGCAATCATAAATTTATATACATGGTCTTCATCCGGGGTCTGAACTGCCACACCATCCGGTGTGCAGAAAATTGTGCAGTTAATTTTACACAACAAATCTCGGCCCAATAAATTCACTGGACTGGAATCACACACTACAAATTGATGAATTTCTCTAAAATTTCCAATTTTTACTTCCTTTGGTTCGGTAAGAGGTGTTCTAATCTTTTGATTAGCTACACCCACAACTTGGATAGCTTCTCCAGAGAGAGGAAGGTCTGGGATGTCTGCTGTTCTCACAGTAGACCTGGTAGCACCAGTGTCCAAAAGGAAAGTAATATCATTACCTTTCACATTCCCTTCAACATATGGACCTGACTGATCTACCGGTAAGGATGCACCAAGTACGCACTCCTTCTCCCCCTCTCCTAGGCACCGTCATTGACTAAATGGACAGAAGTCGTCCTGTAAAAGAAATTGTGAGGTTACATAATCATTCTTACCACTTCCTCCTTGATATCCGACGTCTGTACCGTGCTTTGCTCTGCTTACATTACCCTGTATAGGTGCAGGTGGCAAATGACTCTGAGGATTTACACCCTGCTGTGAGTCATTCTGCGTCTGTGGATTTAAATTTTGATTTGGGCCATTATTATTCCGCATCTTTTTACATTCATCCTTCCAATGCCCCAATTTTCCGCACCCGTGACAAGGAAACTTCTTTTTAGCTTCTTCTCTGCTCATTCGTCCTCTCACTTTTCCTCCATTCCCAATGTCACCATTCGTTCCAGAATCTTTTCCCGGATTATCACTTGGATTATCCAAATTAATTCCCTGTCGCTCAGCCATTTTTACCTGAGCCCACATCACTTTCTCTTGCAGTTTCTTGTGCCTATCCTCAATGTCATCTCCACAATATTTCGCATATTTCAAAATCTCGTCAATCGGTTTCCCTTGCCAGCACAACATGTGCTGCTTAATCATTTGAAAAATCTCTGGCTTTAATCCATTAACAAATCGGTAAACAAATTGACTCATGTTTTTATCTCCAATATCTTCAAATCCACTATACTGCTGGAATACCTGCAATAAACGTTCGTAATAGGCATGTACCGATTCACTGGCTTCTTGGGTAGTTCTGTCTATTTTCACCCAATCTGTTTCTTTTGGTGGTATTTTCCCTTTCAGGTAAGTTATTACCTGCTGATACTTTTTCATTACATCACTCGATGGGGCACCTGTCTTTGGATCTCTAGGATACTCTTCGCTTGGCCAATCAACTGTGATTTTACAATCTGTCCATAAATCGGCAGGTACCACTATGTCGAACAACCCATCCAAGTCCTTCAACAATACCTTTGACACCTTCACAAACCTCTCAACTTGCTTGTACCATTCTATTGGCTTTTCTCTCAACTTTGGAAAATCATTCGTAAATGACAAAATATCCTGTCTGCTCCATGGGACATGTACATATCCTCCTCCTGGAACTTCTCGCATTGGGTACATTTGATCTGCTTTCCCTGTTTCCTTCATTAAATATTCAGAAGTGGTTCTACTGTACCGTGCCTCTTCCTTTTTCTTTGTCCATCTATTTTCCATTTATCCAAATCTGCCCATTTCTGTAATACTGACATTAATTATTTTATTTGTAGTTTTCGGCCAGAGGCATTCATGTTTTCTAAATCTTTGTCAGAGAAGTCTGCTCTATAGGGTTTCTGTAAAACTTTTGACTTCTCTATTTCAATTCCCATCTGCAAAGCCAAATCTGATAACTTCTCATGAAATATTTTTACATTTCTAGTGATGCTTCTACATACAAATAATAATTCTTCTTCATCGTAAGTATTTAGACGATCTACTCCTACATTTCCTGCTATCATTTCTTCTAACTCAACCTTTAATTTGTAAATGTCCATAATCTTTGGAGGTGAACTCTGTTTGTCTGATCCTTGTGCCCACCTTTCTAAGTCTTCTGGCGTAACTACTGTGGCACTTTTGGTTCCTGATGAGGTTACTATGTTTACATCTTTGGAGCAACCAGGTGTTACTCTTCTAGGAGTGGTATTTACAGAACCTCGAATAGGTAAATCCATTAAGGATATCATACTTTCACAATCACTGAATTGATAATCAATTATTACAGGATCTGGTTTTGGAATTTCTACAGATGTGGGCATTGCTAAGGGTTTCGGATAACTTACTTTGTCACCATATAAGGGAACCACCGGACCAATCGTTACAGGTATGGTCAGCGAATCAGGATGGACACTCAACTGTGTTACTTTCTGTATTAATTCTGCTCTGTTTTTATCTATTGCTTCCTTTTCTTTATCATGAAGTACCCTACTAACTGGGGGATTATACAATACTTGCGGTACTAATGGTGTTTTTAGCAGTGGTACACTTGGGGTGCATCCACTTGTCCCTTCCTGATATGGTGGCGGGTTCTTTAATATTTCTTCCATAAATTCATCTTCTGAATCTCTAAATCTAGTCAAGTGTTTTGTCTTTTCAGTGCATTTATTCCCTGACGATTCTTCTGCCATTAATATTGGATATAAACCCTCTGTAAGCATTGCTCTTCTACACTGTTTCATCTGACCGTCCCTTGACTCGTTTTGGTATCTAGGGAAAAATCCCCTATAACCCCTATTACTCCTGGATCGGTCACGTTCGAATGCCTCGGTTTCCCACTCTTCTAAGGCTTCGTATTGAGTTAATATTGGTCTGGGTTCTAAGTCATTCATCCTCAATCTCAAATTTTGAAGAATTCTCCCATTGAAAGTACCATTTTCGGGGAATGCTAATATTCCATCATTTTTGGTATATTCCATCCAATTTTCTATCCATATGCAAGTATGATAACCTCTCTCCATCATCATAAATGAAGCGGGCTTTTTAGCTGGTGGAATGATAATTCCTTCTCTAGTTTTGATTGGTTTATCCTTTTTAAAATAATTATTAATCTTTTGTAGGAATGACATTTTCCTCTTTTCTCCGTACATTTTTGGCAAATCTCGGTGTATAAAATTATGTTCTGCAAACCCTAGGAATCTCCTGTCTGGGCGAGTTCCTATTAAAGTCGGATCACGTTTTAACATACAATCTCCACTATCCACTAGGATTTCGGCTTCTATGGTAACAACCAATCAACTTCCCGCTAACACTTGTCTCTGAACCAATCCTAGCGCGGCCTTTTAGTGACGTCTTTTCTGCCAACCCCTCCTTTACAATCTGCGCTTCTCTGTCCCTCGCTGTTTCAACCAATCCCAGCGCGGTACCTGTGACGTCAGCTTCCTCTCCGGTAGCTGACCCTCCCTATACAAAATCGTACGCAAAACTTTATTTTCTCTACGCTTCTTATTAAAATTCAGTAACAACATAAAACATTCGCTATCGTGCCAGTTTCGCTAACTTGAAAAAGATAGTTTCTCTCACACTTAGTAAACCTTTCCGTTTACTATACATACACTATGAGTAAAAACCCTTCCGTTTACTCTTCACGTAAGCTTCAGAAATACCTGCTACTTCTTCAATGTTACCCTTTCTAGGTGATATAACAACATTTTTACCAGCATATTCCTTTGCTATTACTCACACGCATAGAGTCCCTAACAAGAACTGATAGCCCTACTTAACTTTTCAGTACTATTTCTGCCTGACAGATAACCTCACTGCAGTATGGCTTCCACTTACCATCCGCTATTCTTTCCCCGGGGATTCTGGACAACATAAAACAAACTTTAAAAACACACGGATGTTAGTTCATAAAATTCTCATTACCCAATTAACAAAGTGCAACCATCCTCTGATAACCAGAAAACTGATCCAGCGGGTTACTAGCAACAAGCATTCATACACAAAATACTCACTTGGGCCCATACATTCATACTACGCTAGCAATTTCCGCTGGTGGGTCAGTTGTACTCTTTATCAAAATCCCTGCTACCAATTACTTTTCTGATTGAAGAGTAATGACTTACCAATGGACCCTTTGCTAATTGGGAAGTTTAAAATGAGTGACATTCAATACAGTTCATAATTCCTGAAATAATCACTGAGTCAGGAAGTTTTGAAATGTTTATCTAAAGATTTAGCAGAGTAAAATACAGAACCACATGATACTTAAATCGTATATCAAGGATGAAGCATAATAATCAATTATCGATCAATGACGGTCCCTCAGAAAAGGAGAAGATAGAGACAGCAGCGCAACTAAGGTTTGCATTTATATTTACCTAAAAGTGCGAGAACCAAACCCCTTGGCCAAGGAGTTGGAAAGATAGGACCCAGGAAGGATGAAGAGCAAATACCTCCTCCCGGATCAGGACAGGACCGGTGACCTCTCTATCAACGACGCCTGCGTCGTTCCCCTCTCTGGTACTTCGCTTCTCCTCGATTTCTCCCGTGTCTTCCTTCTAAGGTACTCCGCCGCCCCCACCTCAGGACCTCTCTGGACAGCGGTTCAGTCTGCAATCGATCGGCTTGTATGGATCTCGAACCTCGAACCCCTCTGCATCAGATCTGCTCTCTTCTGCCTCTTCTGCCTCTCTTCTGAATGAATTCTGGATATCCTCTGAATATCAATTAACTAATTCTATATCTATTATACCCTTCTACGCCCATGTACCTCCCCTTAATGTTGCAGAATTATGGGTCCACTACTTCTGATCACACCATATTGATTTAATTCAATTTCTTTAAGCCCTTTGTTTTAAAATACCGCCCATCACAATTAATACATTTGCTTTATTTCCCACCCGTCTCACGACAAGTTTAATACATTGTTCATATAAATTGTTTCTTTTCGGTAGGGACATCGTGGGTACAATAATATTGGCCATCAGGTCATGGCCTTGGACGACGTCCAGGTTGACTTCATCCGCTCTTCTGGGCAGCCACTCAGGGCGCATGCGCAGAACCATTGTCTCTCGAGTTTTCAGTTCACCAACTCCAGGCCCAATTTACGAACTAATAAAAGTCAAAGAAGAAAATATTAAAATCACAAATAAATTGTTTCACTGTATACCCACTCTTTCTACTCTATTCCCAATTATTTATAAATTCTATCCTGCATTAATAGCGTTAGGATACCACAGTTTATTTGCAACATATGAGCAAGCTGTAGCACATGAAGACATTAAGCAGCCATGTTAATACACACTGCGCAGAAGCAAGAGTTTCCCTCCAAGCAAAGAAAGACGTCACACCATGTGATATGGTTGAGACATGCACAATAGGGTTCCCGCGCTTTTAGCTGCCATTTTAGAATAGACAAGCGTTAATTGTTAGTTTAAACACATAGGCAAGCTTCCTTTCTACTTATTTTCGTGTGTGTATTTATTAGTTCGAACATCACAAAGATTAATAAATTAATACTGTGAGAAGATTGCCTCCGAGCAAGTCTCATTTGTGAGTCCTTGCTCCATCATGTCACCCATACTGGTAGACATTATATGTTAAGAGTGTTTGGGCTGGAGAAACACAAACTCAGGATTTAAAATGTAACAGAGTGGTTGGGCTTGTCTATACTAATAAGAATGTATTATTACCCAAAGGACAACCTTAGAATAAGGACAAAATTTGGAAAAAATACAGTAAGGTTATAAACCTATGCCTTACACTTTGCCCGCAACTTTTTATATTGGGTTACAGCCCACTGTGCTACAGTAAAAAGGATTGTAACTTATATACTGCAAGTAACAGAAGAATCTCTGTGACAAAAGCAGTAACCCACTGAGCTAGGTACATAAAATACAAATTTGTGATTTGCATGTTATGTGTTGTGTTTCGCAGCAGCCACATTAAGTCTCTTATATTAGAACATTGAGCTCCATTGAAAACAATGGAGTGCTCCGGACTTCTAATGGCTGGTAGAAGCCCGGAGCGCCAACATTCCAATGTTTGTTCACAGTTGATGCTATGAATAAAAGGCCTCACGGACCCCTAGGGGATTTCAATCCCCTTGGGCTCCGTGAGGCCTTTGTTTCACAAATAAGAACATTCTGCCCTCTAGGGGCGGAATGTTCTAATAGACTTTGAGCCCTCTGTAGTGGGTTCTACCGGCCAATAAAGGCCCGCTCCCATGTTAAAGCCCATGCCGAATGCTGGAGCGGGCCTTTAATGGCCGTTAGACCCCACTACAGTGGGCTCTAAGGCTATAATAAATCAAAACTGTGACTAGACAAAACACGGATTTCTCCAGCAAGCACATTACCGCCAGCATTATTTTGTTGTTATTATAAACCCTTGAATTTGCTGGTTACACAAAGATCTCCACAGGCTGCTCGTCTCACCACTCATGTCTGACTTGCCTGCTTTATCCACCCTTTCATTCAGAGTGCAATGGGTACCCCCCTCCCCCTGGGCTTGGTTCCCGATGTAGCAAGACCAGTTGCATCATGATAAAGCTGGTACTGCACTGTAGAGTTTTGTTCAGTGCTGCACTTTGCTTGCTATCCACTTCTGAGCTCTGGTTAAACCTCAAGAGTAAACATTTTTGAAAAAACCATTGCTGAAAGTTTGAATCTAGCCAGATGCGATGAGTGAACTCCTATCCAACGTTCCTTAGTCACTCCTGATGACATGACAGTTACTCAATACAAAGCCAGTAAAAATAGCTCAATTTTCAGAAGCTGCCTCAAATGAAGATATTTCATATGCTCAAGGCGTTCAAGAGTCTGGGCAATGAAGCCCAATGACCTATAACAATGTTCTTATTTCATGTTAGTTGTTAGTGGATTGTTTGTGTTGGGACGGGAATGTCCCATGCATGGTGTACAGTTGTGTTCCCCAGCCCTGAGTGCCCCAATGCATGTATCTGACTTCCTGTTTTATTTTTTATTTTTGCCCTGCTATCACACTAACATAGCATCTGCACAGATGCTGAGGCCTGTCTCTAGATATGAGTGATGTTTTAGACCTGTCCTGTGACCTGGAGGGGTGCACCAAGAACACCTTTGTTGACAGACAGGGGACTAGTCCCCCTGCAATAGGTTAGCACAGATATTGGTGGTGGCAGCATATTGTGTTTTTGAGGCCTACTGGCCCACTCACGTGACGTTTGCCTTCAGTGCACTTACTTGACACCGAGCGCTAACATCCCTAATGTATTTTGTGCGTTTTGATGTGTAACCTGCCTGGCTTATGCATGGTGCGTGAGTGAGTCAAAGTAATGGAGGCCACTGGGATCAATTATGGATACTCCAGGCCTGCCTATTTGCACAAAAAGGAGGTGATGCTGTTTTTCCTCACAGTGGAAGTCTATTGCTGACTTTCCTGAAGCTGGGGGAGGTTACCCAGATATTGAAGCGAGGGGAGTGAAGAAGGGATTCCTTTAGAAATACGATTAGGCCTCTTGTTCGCATAGAGCTGCTGATTAGTATTCCTGAATACTGTCATTTGGTGGTTTGTAGGTGTAAGAGGACCCCGTCTTGGTCAGGAGTTGGACACCCCGCAAGGGATGTCCGAACACTTCGTGTTGAAGCTTCATCGTGCAGGGACCTCCGTGTCTTGTGTCAGCGTAGAAGCGTCTCCTCTTCCCACATAGTGAAAGTGTGGTTCTTTTATACCAAAAAGGTAGCATCAGGGGTTCTACCACAATCGATATGTTGTTAGTATGATTAAGAAGATGAGCCTAAATCAATAATTGTAACTATGCAAAGTAGCCCTGTCGCCCTAGGATGAAAAAGCGATGACTTTTGTACAGAGTATGTTAATCCTGTTATGTACATCATGTGCAGGGGATTTTACTAAGAATCCTAATGCATAATAAATAAGGCTAGTTTCATGGAAACCAATTGACATTTATTCAGCACATAACTGGGCAAAAGGTCAGTGCTAGAACCGTTATGCAGACCAAGGTAGGTCAAATGAAGGTAAAAGGTCACTTTGCTATTTAGGCCTAGGTTAGGAAACATAACACCCACTCCTCATCTGAAGGTCGACATGGTCAACTAATGCTAAAATAAGCCAGCTAAAAAGCATAAAAACATTGTCATAAAACCAATGTCTAAAAACATCTAAAAACATGTTATATGTAAAAAGGATGAAAATTCAAAAAGCTCTACAAGTCCATGAAAGAATCAATACATGTAGGAGAGTAGGATCTGCCTCTTATGTTGCCCCCACTTTTTTTCTGATGTTAGCACTGGTTTCTGGCTATAGTCTGGCTGGGTCCCTGCCAATCAGGGCCCCAGCCTCTCTGTTCTCTCTAAACGACATGGAGTGCACTCTAGGTGCACTAGTGATTGGATACTGTGGTGCCTTATGAGTCCCTAGTATATGGTACCTTAGGTGCCAAGGGCATAGGTACTTCACAGGCCTCCCAGGGGCTGCAGCATGTGTTATGCCACCCCTGGGAAGCAGTCTAAATCTGACACCACAGGCCTGCTACTGCAGCCTGGGTGAGGTGGTGCTAGCACCCCTCACTGAGATATAGGTTTCCTATATCTCTCCTGCACACACATATAAACCTATCAGTCACCCCTAAGGCAGGCCCTATCAATCCTGAGGGCAGGGTGCTTGGCTTCTATGTGAGGGGGTGCCTCTGCCTGAGCAGGGCCCCTCTGCAGCTCTCAGAGTCTATTCTCTGGTGCTGTTTGTGGATGCGGTTAAACCATATACTATTAAGTGCATTATATCCTCGCGGTAAATGCTAACTTTGGAATGGCTGCATCAAAACATGTCGTGTTTGGTGTCAAACATCTTGGAATACTACCCCCCCCGCCAATCTTGGCGGCGGGGGTAGCATTCCACCCTTCTAGAGGGATAAGACATGTACCTGCTGTGGAAACGCGGTAGAATCCTAAAGAGCCCTGGCATCACAAAATGGATGCCACCAGTCACAGACACTGGGCTGCCCTCCTGCTGATGACCGAAACTCGCAGTGGAGGAAGCCCAACAATAGGCATCCTGTCACAGGGAGGTGTAACCACCTTCCAGACAGGGTTTAGTGTATTGGGGCTGGGTGGGTGCACTCTTAGAGTGCTTTGAAGTCCTGCACTGGGGGAGCAGAAGGCTCCTCTGTGCATATGCCAGTTCAAACCAGCTCAGGGGCTACCTGCCCCTGCTCTGGCGCGAAACTGGACAAAGGGAAGTGGGTGTAGCCACCCCCTCCCTTGACCCTCCCATAGGTGGGGTCATAGAGCTAGTCCATCCCCTCTTTTTAGTATAAGAGGGGGAACCTTGCCATTGCAAAGCAGATAACCCCTGGACGATGCTCTACAGAAGAATCCTGGCCCTTCGACGTTCCACTACCTTTGGAAGACAGAAGAATCTCCCTTGGAGTCAAGGAGTGACTCCCCTGCTTGGCAGGCACCAAAAACGACAACGACGGTCGCAAACTACGCCGCTCCCGCCGGAGTCCGAAGTCCCTGCAGCCCAAGAAGTGGATTTCCTGACCTCTCCCAGGCCATCGTGAGTCCCCAGCGAAGCTGAGGCAAGTGGACCACACGAGTAACGAGGAACCGCGAACCCTGGGTACCGTGCACTATTGTCGAGTGCAACCCCTTCACAACGTTCCACGAACTTGTGCTTTGGACCACGTGTGGTCCCGACCTCCAGTAGGACTCCCTCCGAAGATCAGAGGCCTACACCATCCCGAGTGACCGTGGGCCCCTGTTGAGTGATTCCGCCCGAGGTGTCTTCGCGATCCCTTGCCAGCCGGCTCGTGGGTCCCCAGAAGACTTCTTAAAGAAACCAAAGGGCTCCCCTGGTTGCTCCAGGCCTGCCCTGACTTACCCTCGCTGGGTGAGTCCCTCAGACCTTGCTGGTCTGTGCCATCGACTTTTCTTCATCTCCCCGAGACTTGCTGTTGCCAAGGCTTGTTGGCTCCAATCGAGTTGCCGACACCGCAGTAAGCTGCAGACTTCGTGGGACACACAGAATCCAGCTCCTGGTCGTCGTCGACGCCTCCTGGACCTCGTGGCTGAAGAGTCAAGGCACCCGCAACCGACCTGAATCAACCGACGACGGTGGGCATCCATCTTCCTTGCCCCGAGTCACTGCCAAGTGACTTTGAACACTGTCCCCTCTGCTTTCAGGTCATCCTTCTTCAGAATCCAGACTTGGATTCCACCGGACACTTCTTCAGCTCCCGCAAGCAGCAAGTCTTCTTTGTTCGCCATTGAAAACGACGCCGCGACCCGACACCAAAGGACACCTATGCACCCGGCTTCCCTGGGTGAGGTAATTCCAGCACTACGGTGCTCCTGTGGGTGTGGACCCTAGAACTACTTACCCTGTAAGTGACTTGCTTGTAGGTTCCCCCGAAGTATCCTAGAACTCTTAATTTCCAACCGCGACTTGCCCCATTGAAGTCAACGGCGATCCGCGCCTGTGTATCCACACTGCACGCGTCCCCCGTGGGTCCTTTACTTACCTGCCTTGGGTGGTTTCGTGAGGCCCCAGCACTTCTGAAGGCCCTAGGCCTTGTCTCCCTGCAAGTCGTTGTTGCTAAGTCCCTTTTTTAGTATATGGTCTGGTACGCCCCTAGGGCCCCAGCCATATTTTGTGCTTAACTTATTGAGAAACGTTGATTTGTGCATATGTTTGTCTTCTAATCTCATAAAGAGGTTAGTAGAGAGTTATTTAGAAATAAATACATATATATTTGATATATATACCTGTGTGGTGTCTTTTCATTTGGTGATTCAAGAGATTATATGGTAAAACAAGCTGCTTTACATTCCTTCAAGACTTAGCCTGAAGGCTGCTCTCCACAGCTACCACTAGGATAGCTTTCTTTAAAAGGTTGTCTTAAACCTATCTACCATAAGAGTCGATTTGCCCTGGTGCAAGGTGTCCACTTTAATTAGTGAACAGCATATACCAGGCCAACTTCTCACATTGGTGGGCAGCGTGTGGGATTCCAGCTTGCCATTGTTTTACCAGAAAATCTCTATTTGAATTACTAACTGAAAACCATTATAGGTACTCAAGGTACATATAAAGTCAAGCTTAGTATCAATAAGTTCTACTGAACTTAGAGCTGTGTGCCAAGGGATAGCACACCCTTTCCACAGCTCAAGCTAGGATCAGTAGGCCACAAACTAGTGTAGGTAGTACAACACTGCACAACACTAGAATGTCCTTAAAGGGTGGACCCAGTGGATCCACTCAGCCTCAGTATAAGGACATGGCTTTCTCTGACTTGAGAGCCATGTGTGTTGACAGACACCTGAGGCTAGGACAGAGTCCCTCAACACTACACCTGATAGATCTGCTGACAGCAGATGACCTTAGATTGGCTCTAGGAGCTAAAGGGTCTGAATCAGTGGGTGGGTCAGTCATAGTATCTGGGTCAGATGATGAAAATCAGAATGACCAAGACTCTGTGATTGAAGGGCCAGGCTTCAAGGGGCCTGAAAAGGACAGAGGAATTCTCCCTAAGAGAACTGACAGAGAGGAGGAGAGGCACAGATCCCCTTCCAGGGAATCTGACCACTCTTATCACTCTGGCAGAGAATTTGTCCAGCAGAGGAGCTCATACTTTTCCTTAAGAGAGACCTCCTCTGAGAGAAGGTGCAAACTGCTCCAGTATGAGGAAGCCAAAGTGGCCCTCAGAACCAAGCAGTTGGCACTGGATAGGGAAGCCCTGGAGATCCAGAGAGCTTCTAGAAAAGAGGGGTTAGAACCCCCTGGTGGCAGCAACAGTGTCCCTAGAGGCAGAGAATATATTCCTGACCATAGGAACCTGAGCAAGGTTGTTCCTCCCTACCAGAGTGGGGATGATATCCACAAGTGGATAACTGCTATGGAGAGGGCCTGTAGAGTACAGCAGGTCCCCCAAAAGCAGTGGGCAGCAATCTTGTGGCTCTCCTTTTCAGATAAAGGAAGAGACAAGCTCCTCACTGTTAGAGAGGAGGATGCTGATGATTATGAGGTCCTGAAGAGTGCACTGATAGATGGGTTTGGCTTAACCACTGAGCAGTACAGGTTGAAGTTCAGAGATACCCAGAAGGCACAGACTCAGGACTGGACTGACTTTGTTGATTGTGCAACCAAGGCTCTGGAGGGTTGGCTGGTTGGCAGTAGGGTTACTGATTTCAAGGGATTGTATAATCTGATGATGAGAGAACAGATCCTAAATAATTGCCAGAACCAGTTGTTGCATCAGTACCTGGTGGACTCTGATCTGACCTCTCCCCAAGAATTGGGAAAGAAGGCAGACAAATGGGTCAGAACCAGGGTGAGGCAGAAAACCCAGAACCAAGGGGGTGACACTAAGAAGCAAGATCCTAAAGGCTCTGAGAAAGGTGGGGATAAGTCAAAAGACCAGAAGTCTTCACAAGGGCCCCAAAAATCTGCATCTGGTGGGGAGTCACAGTCCAACAAGGGAAAAGGCCAAAAGAAGCCCTGGTGCAAATTCTGTAAACAGAAAGGGCACTGGACTTCTGATTGTACCAAGTCCAAAGACCAAACCACCACCACTCCTGCCCCTAAGGCAACTGTGCCCCCTAGCTCAGCTACTGGTGGAGGTGGTACGCAGAATAAGGGTGTAGTAGGGTTGACCCTGGGTTCTGAAGTGGATTCTGACCTAGTCAGAGTGACCACTCAGGCAATGCTGATTTGTGATGGAAACATTGATATGTCCTTCCTAGTAAGCCCCAGTAATCTGGGCAAGTACAAACAGCAGCCTTTGATAAATGGCAAACAGGCTTTGGCATTTAGGGACACAGGTGCTAGTGTCACCATGGTGGCAGAGGACCTAGTGGACCCTGGACAGATCATCCTGGGCGAAATGTACCAGGTGACCAATGCAAGCAATGTCCAGACCAACCATAGTCTGGCAGTTGTGAATTTCTCCTGGGGAGGGGTAACTGGCCTCAAAAAGGTTGTAGTCAGTGCAGACCTCCCTGTAGAATGTCTGTTGGGCAATGATCTAGAGACTTCAGCCTGGTCTGAAGTAGAGTTATGGACTCATGCTGAGATGTTGGGCATCCCTGCAGAGGTATTTGCTGTGACCAGGTCACAAGCAAGAATGCATAACACTGAACCAGCTCTGGATCCTGGAACAATGGACCAGATGCTTCCCAAGAGGAGGAGCAGTAGGGTTAAGGCAGTGCCTTCCCCTCTGTCTCAGATCAAGGATTCACTTCCAGAGGGAGGTGAAGCAGAACCTGAAGAAGGAACTGCCCCAGAGGGACTTGAACCTGACCAGGTTGAGTTCTTGGGGGCAGGGGGCCCTTCCAGGGAAGATCTGAGTAAGGAGCAACAGTGCTGCCCCTCTCTTGAACCCCTCAGACAGCAGGCTGCTGCTGAGGCTGCTGGGAGTGCTAGTGGGTCCCATAAAGTTTATTGGGATGAGGGACTCCTATATTCTGAGGGTAGAGACCCAGCCCCTGGAGCCACCAGGAGGTTGGTAATACCTCAGAAGTTTAGGGGTTCCTCTTGACCTTAGCACATGATATCCCTTTAGCAGGTCACTTGGGCCAAAACAAGACCTGGGACAGGCTTGTTCCACATTTTCATTGGCCACATATGTCAGAGGACACAAAGGAGTTTTGTCGCTCCTGTGTCACTTGCCAAGCCAGTGGTAAGGCAGGTGGCACAACAAAGGCCCCCTGATACCACTACCTGTGGTGGGGGTACCCTTTGAAAGGGTAGGGATTGACATTGTTGGTCCCCTTGACCCTCAGACTGCATCTGGGCACAGATTTATCCTGGTGGTAGTGGATCATGCCACCAGGTACCCAGAGGCAATTCCCCTGAGGACCACCACAGCCCCTGTGGTGGCAAGAGCCCTCATTGGAGTTTTCTCCAGAGTGGGTTTCCCAAAGGAGGTCATTTCTGACAGAGGTACCAACTTCATGTCAGGATATCTGAAAGCAATGTGGAAGGAGTGTGGTGTAACTTATAAGTTCACCACCCCCTATCACCCACAATGCAATGGTTTAGTTGAACGCTTCAACAAAACCTTGAAAGGAATGATTAAAGGACTCCCAGAGAAGCTTAGGCGGAAATGGGACCTTCTTCTTCCTTGCCTGTTGTTTGCATACAGAGAGGTTCCACAGAAGGGGGTTGGTTACAGCCCATTTGAGCTTCTGTTTGGGCATCCTGTGAGAGGTCCACTATGTTTGGTAAAAGAGGGCTGGGAGTTACCTCTCAAGCCCCCAAACAAGATGTGATGGACTATGTACTTGGTCTCCGCTCCCGGATGGCAGAGTACATGAAAAAGGCAACCAAAAACCTGGAGGCCAGCCAAGAATTGCAAAAAGCTTGGCATGACCAAAGGCTGTGCTGACTGTATACCAGCCAGGACAGAAAGTGTGGGTGTTGGAACCTGTGGCCCCAGCAGCCCTCCAGGACAAGTGGAGTGGCCCCCATACAATAGTTGAACAGAAGGGAGAAGTCACCTATCTGGTGAATCTTGGAACTCCCAGGAGCCCCCTAAGGGTGCTTCATGTCAACAGATTAAAGCCATATGTTGACAGGGCTGACATGGGCTTGCTCATGGCAACTGATGAGGACCAGGAGGAGGAGAGTGACCCTCTCCCTGACCTGCTCTCTCAGAACCCTGATGATGGGTCAGTAGATGGTGTTGCTTTGGCAAGCAGCCTCACTGACCATCAGCAAACTGAGTGCAGACAAGTTCTGCAACAGTTTAGACATATGTTTAGCCTGACCCCTAGTCAGACTACCTGGTGCACCCATGAGGTGGACACTGGGGACAGTCTGCCTGTCAAGAATAAAATCTACAGGCAACCTGACCATGTCAGGGACTGTATCAGGACTGAAGTCCAGAAAATGTTGGAGTTAGGCGTGATTGAGCCTTCAGATAGCCCTTGGGCTAGCCCAGTAGTCCTGGTACCCAAGCCTCATACCCAGGGTGGTAAGAAAGAAATGAGGTTTTGTGTAGACTACAGAGGCCTCAATGCAGTCACTAGGACTGATGCCTATCCCATACCAAGGGCAGATGAGCTGATTGATACTTTGGCCTCAGCCAAGTATCTAAGCACATTTGACCTAACAGCTGGCTACTGGCAAATCAGATTAGCTGATGATGCAAAAGCCAAAACAGCATTTTCGACCCCTGGTGGGCACTACCACTTTGTGGTGATGCCCTTTGGATTGAAAAATGCACCTGCCACTTTTCAGAGGTTGGTGAATAAAGTTCTGGCAGGGATGGAAACTTATTGCTCAGCTTATCTAGATGATATTGCTGTCTTTAGTTCCTCCTGGCAGGATCACCTGGTCCACCTCAGAAATGTTTTGGAGGCCCTGCAGAAAGCAGGCCTCACTATCAAGGCCACCAAGTGCCAGATAGGGCAGAGTCAGGTTGTGTACCTGGGCCACCTTGTAGGTGGAGGCCAGGTTCAGCCTTTACAGAGCAAAATCCAAACCATAATGGAATGGGTTGCTCCAACCACCCAGACACAGGTGAGAGCCTTCTTAGGCCTGACTGGGTACTATAGGAGGTTTGTCAAGGGATATGGATCTATAGTGACCCCCTTGAATGATCTGACCTCAAAGAGAATGCCAAAAAAGGTTCAGTGGACAGCTAGCTGTCAAAAGGCATTTGAAGACCTAAAGCAGGCCATGTGCACTGCCCCCATCTTACAGAGTCCAGACTACACCAAAAAGTTCATTGTCCAAACAGATGCTTCTGAGCTGGGTGTGGGAGCTGTACTGTCTCAACTGAATGATGAAGGTCAAGACCAGCCAGTAGCTTTTATTAGCAGAAGGCTGACCCCTAGAGAGAAACGTTGGTCAGCTATAGAGAGGGAGGCCTTTGCTGTGGTATGGGCCCTGAAGAAGCTGAGGCCATACTTGTTTGGTACTCACTTCATAGTTCAGACTGACCACAAGCCCCTCCTATGGCTAAAGCAGATGAAAGGTGAAAACCCAAAACTTTTGAGGTGGTCCATTTCCCTACAGGGGATGGACTATACAGTGGAACATAGGCCTGGGACCCAACATGCCAATGCAGATGGACTCTCAAGGTATTTCCACTTTGAACACGAAGACTCAACTGGTCAAGGTTAGTTTAGTGTCCCTACGTTTGGGGGGGTTGTGTAGGAGAGTAGGATCTGCCTCTTATGTTGCCCCCACTTTTTTTCTGATGTTAGCACTGGTTTCTGGCTATAGTCTGGCTGGGTCCCTGCCAATCAGGGCCCCAGCCTCTCTGTTCTCTCTAAACGACATGGAGTGCACTCTAGGTGCACTAGTGATTGGATACTGTGGTGCCTTATGAGTCCCTAGTATATGGTACCTTAGGTGCCAAGGGCATAGGTACTTCACAGGCCTCCCAGGGGCTGCAGCATGTGTTATGCCACCCCTGGGAAGCAGTCTAAATCTGACACCACAGGCCTGCTACTGCAGCCTGGGTGAGGTGGTGCTAGCACCCCTCACTGAGATATAGGTTTCCTATATCTCTCCTGCACACACATATAAACCTATCAGTCACCCCTAAGGCAGGCCCTATCAATCCTGAGGGCAGGGTGCTTGGCTTCTATGTGAGGGGGTGCCTCTGCCTGAGCAGGGCCCCTCTGCAGCTCTCAGAGTCTATTCTCTGGTGCTGTTTGTGGATGCGGTTAAACCATATACTATTAAGTGCATTATATCCTCGCGGTAAATGCTAACTTTGGAATGGCTGCATCAAAACATGTCGTGTTTGGTGTCAAACATCTTGGAATACTACCCCCCGCCAATCTTGGCGGCGGGGGTAGCATTCCACCCTTCTAGAGGGATAAGACATGTACCTGCTGTGGAAACGCGGTAGAATCCTAAAGAGCCCTGGCATCACAAAATGGATGCCACCAGTCACAGACACTGGGCTGCCCTCCTGCTGATGACCGAAACTCGCAGTGGAGGAAGCCCAACAATAGGCATCCTGTCACAGGGAGGTGTAACCACCTTCCAGACAGGGTTTAGTGTATTGGGGCTGGGTGGGTGCACTCTTAGAGTGCTTTGAAGTCCTGCACTGGGGGAGCAGAAGGCTCCTCTGTGCATATGCCAGTTCAAACCAGCTCAGGGGCTACCTGCCCCTGCTCTGGCGCGAAACTGGACAAAGGGAAGTGGGTGTAGCCACCCCTCCCTTGACCCTCCCATAGGTGGGGTCATAGAGCTAGTCCATCCCCTCTTTTTAGTATAAGAGGGGGAACCTTGCCATTGCAAAGCAGATAACCCCTGGACGACGCTCTACAGAAGAATCCTGGCCCTTCGACGTTCCACTACCTTTGGAAGACAGAAGAATCTCCCTTGGAGTCAAGGAGTGACTCCCCTGCTTGGCAGGCACCAAAAACGACAACGACGGTCGCAAACTACGCCGCTCCCGCCGGAGTCCGAAGTCCCTGCAGCCCAAGAAGTGGATTTCCTGACCTCTCCCAGGCCATCGTGAGTCCCCAGCGAAGCTGAGGCAAGTGGACCCCACGAGTGACGAGGAACCGCGACCCCTGGGTACCGTGCACTATTGTCGAGTGCAACCCCTTCACAACGTTCCACGAACTTGTGCTTTGGACCACGTGTGGTCCCGACCTCCAGCAGGAATCCCTCCGAAGATCAGAGGCCTACACCATCCCGAGTGACCGTGGGCCCCTGTTGAGTGATTCCGCCCGAGGTGTCTTCGCGATCCCTTGCCAGCCGGCTCGTGGGTCCCCAGAAGACTTCTTAAAGAAACCAAAGGGCTCCCCTGGTTGCTCCAGGCCTGCCCTGACTTACCCTCGCTGGGTGAGTCCCTCAGACCTTGCTGGTCTGTGCCATCGACTTTTCTTCATCTCCCCGAGACTTGCTGTTGCCAAGGCTTGTTGGCTCCAATCGAGTTGCCGACACTGCAGTAAGCTGCAGACTTCGTGGGGCACACAGAATCCAGCTCCTGGTCGTCGTCGACGCCTCCTGGACCTCGTGGCTGAAGAGTCAAGGCACCCGCAACCGACCTGAATCAACCGACGACGGTGGGCATCCATCTTCCTTGCCCCGAGTCACTGCCAAGTGACTTTGAACACTGTCCCCTCTGCTTTCAGGTCATCCTTCTTCAGAATCCAGGCTTGGATTCCACCGGACACTTCTTCAGCTCCCGCAAGCAGCAAGTCTTCTTTGTTCGCCATTGAAAACGACGCCGCGACCCGACACCAAAGGACACCTATGCACCCGGCTTCCCTGGGTGAGGTAACTCCAGCACTACGGTGCTCCTGTGGGTGTGGGCCCTAGAACTACTTACCCTGTAAGTGACTTGCTTGTAGGTTCTCCCGAAGTATCCTAGAACTCTTAATTTCCAACCGCGACTTGCCCCATTGAAGTCAACGGCGATCCGCGCCTGTGTATCCACACTGCACGCGTCCCCCGTGGGTCCTTTACTTACCTGCCTTGGGTGGTTTCGTGAGGCCCCAGCACTTCTGAAGGCCCTAGGCCTTGTCTCCCTGCAAGTCGTTGTTGCTAAGTCCCTTTTTTAGTATATGGTCTGGTACGCCCCTAGGGCCCCAGCCATATTTTGTGCTTAACTTATTGAGAAACGTTGATTTGTGCATATGTTTGTCTTCTAATCTCATAAAGAGATTAGTAGAGAGTTATTTAGAAATAAATACATATATATTTGATATATATACCTGTGTGGTGTCTTTTCATTTGGTGATTCAAGAGATTATATGGTAAAACAAGCTGCTTTACATTCCTTCAAGACTTAGCCTGAAGGCTGCTCTCCACAGCTACCACTAGGATAGCTTTCTTTAAAAGGTTGTCTTAAACCTATCTACCATAAGAGTCGATTTGCCCTGGTGCAAGGTGTCCACTTTAATTAGTGAACAGCATATACCAGGCCAACTTCTCACATTGGTGGGCAGCGTGTGGGATTCCAGCTTGCCATTGTTTTACCAGAAAATCTCTATTTGAATTACTAACTGAAAACCATTATAGGTACTCAAGGTACATATAAAGTCAAGCTTAGTATCAATAAGTTCTACTGAACTTAGAGCTGTGTGCCAAGGGATAGCACACCCTTTCCACAGCTCAAGCTAGGATCAGTAGGCCACAAACTAGTGTAGGTAGTACAACACTGCACAACACTAGAATGTCCTTAAAGGGTGGACCCAGTGGATCCACTCAGCCTCAGTATAAGGACATGGCTTTCTCTGACTTGAGAGCCATGTGTGTTGACAGACACCTGAGGCTAGGACAGAGTCCCTCAACACTACACCTGATAGATCTGCTGACAGCAGATGACCTTAGATTGGCTCTAGGAGCTAAAGGGTCTGAATCAGTGGGTGGGTCAGTCATAGTATCTGGGTCAGATGATGAAAATCAGAATGACCAAGACTCTGTGATTGAAGGGCCAGGCTTCAAGGGGCCTGAAAAGGACAGAGGAATTCTCCCTAAGAGAACTGACAGAGAGGAGGAGAGGCACAGATCCCCTTCCAGGGAATCTGACCACTCTTATCACTCTGGCAGAGAATTTGTCCAGCAGAGGAGCTCATACTTTTCCTTAAGAGAGACCTCCTCTGAGAGAAGGTGCAAACTGCTCCAGTATGAGGAAGCCAAAGTGGCCCTCAGAACCAAGCAGTTGGCACTGGATAGGGAAGCCCTGGAGATCCAGAGAGCTTCTAGAAAAGAGGGGTTAGAACCCCCTGGTGGCAGCAACAGTGTCCCTAGAGGCAGAGAATATATTCCTGACCATAGGAACCTGAGCAAGGTTGTTCCTCCCTACCAGAGTGGGGATGATATCCACAAGTGGATAACTGCTATGGAGAGGGCCTGTAGAGTACAGCAGGTCCCCCAAAAGCAGTGGGCAGCAATCTTGTGGCTCTCCTTTTCAGATAAAGGAAGAGACAAGCTCCTCACTGTTAGAGAGGAGGATGCTGATGATTATGAGGTCCTGAAGAGTGCACTGATAGATGGGTTTGGCTTAACCACTGAGCAGTACAGGTTGAAGTTCAGAGATACCCAGAAGGCACAGACTCAGGACTGGACTGACTTTGTTGATTGTGCAACCAAGGCTCTGGAGGGTTGGCTGGTTGGCAGTAGGGTTACTGATTTCAAGGGATTGTATAATCTGATGATGAGAGAACAGATCCTAAATAATTGCCAGAACCAGTTGTTGCATCAGTACCTGGTGGACTCTGATCTGACCTCTCCCCAAGAATTGGGAAAGAAGGCAGACAAATGGGTCAGAACCAGGGTGAGGCAGAAAACCCAGAACCAAGGGGGTGACACTAAGAAGCAAGATCCTAAAGGCTCTGAGAAAGGTGGGGATAAGTCAAAAGACCAGAAGTCTTCACAAGGGCCCCAAAAATCTGCATCTGGTGGGGAGTCACAGTCCAACAAGGGAAAAGGCCAAAAGAAGCCCTGGTGCAAATTCTGTAAACAGAAAGGGCACTGGACTTCTGATTGTACCAAGTCCAAAGACCAAACCACCACCACTCCTGCCCCTAAGGCAACTGTGCCCCCTAGCTCAGCTACTGGTGGAGGTGGTACGCAGAATAAGGGTGTAGTAGGGTTGACCCTGGGTTCTGAAGTGGATTCTGACCTAGTCAGAGTGACCACTCAGGCAATGCTGATTTGTGATGGAAACATTGATATGTCCTTCCTAGTAAGCCCCAGTAATCTGGGCAAGTACAAACAGCAGCCTTTGATAAATGGCAAACAGGCTTTGGCATTTAGGGACACAGGTGCTAGTGTCACCATGGTGGCAGAGGACCTAGTGGACCCTGGACAGATCATCCTGGGCGAAATGTACCAGGTGACCAATGCAAGCAATGTCCAGACCAACCATAGTCTGGCAGTTGTGAATTTCTCCTGGGGAGGGGTAACTGGCCTCAAAAAGGTTGTAGTCAGTGCAGACCTCCCTGTAGAATGTCTGTTGGGCAATGATCTAGAGACTTCAGCCTGGTCTGAAGTAGAGTTATGGACTCATGCTGAGATGTTGGGCATCCCTGCAGAGGTATTTGCTGTGACCAGGTCACAAGCAAGAATGCATAACACTGAACCAGCTCTGGATCCTGGAACAATGGACCAGATGCTTCCCAAGAGGAGGAGCAGTAGGGTTAAGGCAGTGCCTTCCCCTCTGTCTCAGATCAAGGATTCACTTCCAGAGGGAGGTGAAGCAGAACCTGAAGAAGGAACTGCCCCAGAGGGACTTGAACCTGACCAGGTTGAGTTCTTGGGGGCAGGGGGCCCTTCCAGGGAAGATCTGAGTAAGGAGCAACAGTGCTGCCCCTCTCTTGAACCCCTCAGACAGCAGGCTGCTGCTGAGGCTGCTGGGAGTGCTAGTGGGTCCCATAAAGTTTATTGGGATGAGGGACTCCTATATTCTGAGGGTAGAGACCCAGCCCCTGGAGCCACCAGGAGGTTGGTAATACCTCAGAAGTTTAGGGGTTCCTCTTGACCTTAGCACATGATATCCCTTTAGCAGGTCACTTGGGCCAAAACAAGACCTGGGACAGGCTTGTTCCACATTTTCATTGGCCACATATGTCAGAGGACACAAAGGAGTTTTGTCGCTCCTGTGTCACTTGCCAAGCCAGTGGTAAGGCAGGTGGCACAACAAAGGCCCCCCTGATACCACTACCTGTGGTGGGGGTACCCTTTGAAAGGGTAGGGATTGACATTGTTGGTCCCCTTGACCCTCAGACTGCATCTGGGCACAGATTTATCCTGGTGGTAGTGGATCATGCCACCAGGTACCCAGAGGCAATTCCCCTGAGGACCACCACAGCCCCTGTGGTGGCAAGAGCCCTCATTGGAGTTTTCTCCAGAGTGGGTTTCCCAAAGGAGGTCATTTCTGACAGAGGTACCAACTTCATGTCAGGATATCTGAAAGCAATGTGGAAGGAGTGTGGTGTAACTTATAAGTTCACCACCCCCTATCACCCACAATGCAATGGTTTAGTTGAACGCTTCAACAAAACCTTGAAAGGAATGATTAAAGGACTCCCAGAGAAGCTTAGGCGGAAATGGGACCTTCTTCTTCCTTGCCTGTTGTTTGCATACAGAGAGGTTCCACAGAAGGGGGTTGGTTACAGCCCATTTGAGCTTCTGTTTGGGCATCCTGTGAGAGGTCCACTATGTTTGGTAAAAGAGGGCTGGGAGTTACCTCTCAAGCCCCCCAAACAAGATGTGATGGACTATGTACTTGGTCTCCGCTCCCGGATGGCAGAGTACATGAAAAAGGCAACCAAAAACCTGGAGGCCAGCCAAGAATTGCAAAAAGCTTGGCATGACCAAAAGGCTGTGCTGACTGTATACCAGCCAGGACAGAAAGTGTGGGTGTTGGAACCTGTGGCCCCAGCAGCCCTCCAGGACAAGTGGAGTGGCCCCCATACAATAGTTGAACAGAAGGGAGAAGTCACCTATCTGGTGAATCTTGGAACTCCCAGGAGCCCCCTAAGGGTGCTTCATGTCAACAGATTAAAGCCATATGTTGACAGGGCTGACATGGGCTTGCTCATGGCAACTGATGAGGACCAGGAGGAGGAGAGTGACCCTCTCCCTGACCTGCTCTCTCAGAACCCTGATGATGGGTCAGTAGATGGTGTTGCTTTGGCAAGCAGCCTCACTGACCATCAGCAAACTGAGTGCAGACAAGTTCTGCAACAGTTTAGACATATGTTTAGCCTGACCCCTAGTCAGACTACCTGGTGCACCCATGAGGTGGACACTGGGGACAGTCTGCCTGTCAAGAATAAAATCTACAGGCAACCTGACCATGTCAGGGACTGTATCAGGACTGAAGTCCAGAAAATGTTGGAGTTAGGCGTGATTGAGCCTTCAGATAGCCCTTGGGCTAGCCCAGTAGTCCTGGTACCCAAGCCTCATACCCAGGGTGGTAAGAAAGAAATGAGGTTTTGTGTAGACTACAGAGGCCTCAATGCAGTCACTAGGACTGATGCCTATCCCATACCAAGGGCAGATGAGCTGATTGATACTTTGGCCTCAGCCAAGTATCTAAGCACATTTGACCTAACAGCTGGCTACTGGCAAATCAGATTAGCTGATGATGCAAAAGCCAAAACAGCATTTTCGACCCCTGGTGGGCACTACCACTTTGTGGTGATGCCCTTTGGATTGAAAAATGCACCTGCCACTTTTCAGAGGTTGGTGAATAAAGTTCTGGCAGGGATGGAAACTTATTGCTCAGCTTATCTAGATGATATTGCTGTCTTTAGTTCCTCCTGGCAGGATCACCTGGTCCACCTCAGAAATGTTTTGGAGGCCCTGCAGAAAGCAGGCCTCACTATCAAGGCCACCAAGTGCCAGATAGGGCAGAGTCAGGTTGTGTACCTGGGCCACCTTGTAGGTGGAGGCCAGGTTCAGCCTTTACAGAGCAAAATCCAAACCATAATGGAATGGGTTGCTCCAACCACCCAGACACAGGTGAGAGCCTTCTTAGGCCTGACTGGGTACTATAGGAGGTTTGTCAAGGGATATGGATCTATAGTGACCCCCTTGAATGATCTGACCTCAAAGAGAATGCCAAAAAAGGTTCAGTGGACAGCTAGCTGTCAAAAGGCATTTGAAGACCTAAAGCAGGCCATGTGCACTGCCCCCATCTTACAGAGTCCAGACTACACCAAAAAGTTCATTGTCCAAACAGATGCTTCTGAGCTGGGTGTGGGAGCTGTACTGTCTCAACTGAATGATGAAGGTCAAGACCAGCCAGTAGCTTTTATTAGCAGAAGGCTGACCCCTAGAGAGAAACGTTGGTCAGCTATAGAGAGGGAGGCCTTTGCTGTGGTATGGGCCCTGAAGAAGCTGAGGCCATACTTGTTTGGTACTCACTTCATAGTTCAGACTGACCACAAGCCCCTCCTATGGCTAAAGCAGATGAAAGGTGAAAACCCAAAACTTTTGAGGTGGTCCATTTCCCTACAGGGGATGGACTATACAGTGGAACATAGGCCTGGGACCCAACATGCCAATGCAGATGGACTCTCAAGGTATTTCCACTTTGAACACGAAGACTCAACTGGTCAAGGTTAGTTTAGTGTCCCTACGTTTGGGGGGTTGTGTAGGAGAGTAGGATCTGCCTCTTATGTTGCCCCCACTTTTTTTCTGATGTTAGCACTGGTTTCTGGCTATAGTCTGGCTGGGTCCCTGCCAATCAGGGCCCCAGCCTCTCTGTTCTCTCTAAACGACATGGAGTGCACTCTAGGTGCACTAGTGATTGGATACTGTGGTGCCTTATGAGTCCCTAGTATATGGTACCTTAGGTGCCAAGGGCATAGGTACTTCACAGGCCTACCAGGGGCTGCAGCATGTGTTATGCCACCCCTGGGAAGCAGTCTAAATCTGACACCACAGGCCTGCTACTGCAGCCTGGGTGAGGTGGTGCTAGCACCCCTCACTGAGATATAGGTTTCCTATATCTCTCCTGCACACACATATAAACCTATCAGTCACCCCTAAGGCAGGCCCTATCAATCCTGAGGGCAGGGTGCTTGGCTTCTATGTGAGGGGGTGCCTCTGCCTGAGCAGGGCCCCTCTGCAGCTCTCAGAGTCTATTCTCTGGTGCTGTTTGTGGATGCGGTTAAACCATATACTATTAAGTGCATTATATCCTCGCGGTAAATGCTAACTTTGGAATGGCTGCATCAAAACATGTCGTGTTTGGTGTCAAACATCTTGGAATACTACCCCCCGCCAATCTTGGCGGCGGGGGTAGCATTCCACCCTTCTAGAGGGATAAGACATGTACCTGCTGTGGAAACGCGGTAGAATCCTAAAGAGCCCTGGCATCACAAAATGGATGCCACCAGTCACAGACACTGGGCTGCCCTCCTGCTGATGACCGAAACTCGCAGTGGAGGAAGCCCAACAATAGGCATCCTGTCACAGGGAGGTGTAACCACCTTCCAGACAGGGTTTAGTGTATTGGGGCTGGGTGGGTGCACTCTTAGAGTGCTTTGAAGTCCTGCACTGGGGGAGCAGAAGGCTCCTCTGTGCATATGCCAGTTCAAACCAGCTCAGGGGCTACCTGCCCCTGCTCTGGCGCGAAACTGGACAAAGGGAAGTGGGTGTAGCCACCCCTCCCTTGACCCTCCCATAGGTGGGGTCATAGAGCTAGTCCATCCCCTCTTTTTAGTATAAGAGGGGGAACCTTGCCATTGCAAAGCAGATAACCCCTGGACGACGCTCTACAGAAGAATCCTGGCCCTTCGACGTTCCACTACCTTTGGAAGACAGAAGAATCTCCCTTGGAGTCAAGGAGTGACTCCCCTGCTTGGCAGGCACCAAAAACGACAACGACGGTCGCAAACTACGCCGCTCCCGCCGGAGTCCGAAGTCCCTGCAGCCCAAGAAGTGGATTTCCTGACTTCTCCCAGGCCATCGTGAGTCCCCAGCGAAGCTGAGGCAAGTGGACCCCACGAGTGACGAGGAACCGCGACCCCTGGGTACCGTGCACTATTGTCGAGTGCAACCCCTTCACAACGTTCCACGAACTTGTGCTTTGGACCACGTGTGGTCCCGACCTCCAGCAGGAATCCCTCCGAAGATCAGAGGCCTACACCATCCCGAGTGACCGTGGGCCCCTGTTGAGTGATTCCGCCCGAGGTGTCTTCGCGATCCCTTGCCAGCCGGCTCGTGGGTCCCCAGAAGACTTCTTAAAGAAACCAAAGGGCTCCCCTGGTTGCTCCAGGCCTGCCCTGACTTACCCTCGCTGGGTGAGTCCCTCAGACCTTGCTGGTCTGTGCCATCGACTTTTCTTCATCTCCCCGAGACTTGCTGTTGCCAAGGCTTGTTGGCTCCAATCGAGTTGCCGACACCGCAGTAAGCTGCAGACTTCGTGGGACACACAGAATCCAGCTCCTGGTCGTCGTCGACGCCTCCTGGACCTCGTGGCTGAAGAGTCAAGGCACCCGCAACCGACCTGAATCAACCGACGACGGTGGGCATCCATCTTCCTTGCCCCGAGTCACTGCCAAGTGACTTTGAACACTGTCCCCTCTGCTTTCAGGTCATCCTTCTTCAGAATCCAGGCTTGGATTCCACCGGACACTTCTTCAGCTCCCGCAAGCAGCAAGTCTTCTTTGTTCGCCATTGAAAACGACGCCGCGACCCGACACCAAAGGACACCTATGCACCCGGCTTCCCTGGGTGAGGTAACTCCAGCACTACGGTGCTCCTGTGGGTGTGGGCCCTAGAACTACTTACCCTGTAAGTGACTTGCTTGTAGGTTCTCCCGAAGTATCCTAGAACTCTTAATTTCCAACCGCGACTTGCCCCATTGAAGTCAACGGCGATCCGCGCCTGTGTATCCACACTGCACGCGTCCCCCGTGGGTCCTTTACTTACCTGCCTTGGGTGGTTTCGTGAGGCCCCAGCACTTCTGAAGGCCCTAGGCCTTGTCTCCCTGCAAGTCGTTGTTGCTAAGTCCCTTTTTTAGTATATGGTCTGGTACGCCCCTAGGGCCCCAGCCATATTTTGTGCTTAACTTATTGAGAAACGTTGATTTGTGCATATGTTTGTCTTCTAATCTCATAAAGAGATTAGTAGAGAGTTATTTAGAAATAAATACATATATATTTGATATATATACCTGTGTGGTGTCTTTTCATTTGGTGATTCAAGAGATTATATGGTAAAACAAGCTGCTTTACATTCCTTCAAGACTTAGCCTGAAGGCTGCTCTCCACAGCTACCACTAGGATAGCTTTCTTTAAAAGGTTGTCTTAAACCTATCTACCATAAGAGTCGATTTGCCCTGGTGCAAGGTGTCCACTTTAATTAGTGAACAGCATATACCAGGCCAACTTCTCACATTGGTGGGCAGCGTGTGGGATTCCAGCTTGCCATTGTTTTACCAGAAAATCTCTATTTGAATTACTAACTGAAAACCATTATAGGTACTCAAGGTACATATAAAGTCAAGCTTAGTATCAATAAGTTCTACTGAACTTAGAGCTGTGTGCCAAGGGATAGCACACCCTTTCCACAGCTCAAGCTAGGATCAGTAGGCCACAAACTAGTGTAGGTAGTACAACACTGCACAACACTAGAATGTCCTTAAAGGGTGGACCCAGTGGATCCACTCAGCCTCAGTATAAGGACATGGCTTTCTCTGACTTGAGAGCCATGTGTGTTGACAGACACCTGAGGCTAGGACAGAGTCCCTCAACACTACACCTGATAGATCTGCTGACAGCAGATGACCTTAGATTGGCTCTAGGAGCTAAAGGGTCTGAATCAGTGGGTGGGTCAGTCATAGTATCTGGGTCAGATGATGAAAATCAGAATGACCAAGACTCTGTGATTGAAGGGCCAGGCTTCAAGGGGCCTGAAAAGGACAGAGGAATTCTCCCTAAGAGAACTGACAGAGAGGAGGAGAGGCACAGATCCCCTTCCAGGGAATCTGACCACTCTTATCACTCTGGCAGAGAATTTGTCCAGCAGAGGAGCTCATACTTTTCCTTAAGAGAGACCTCCTCTGAGAGAAGGTGCAAACTGCTCCAGTATGAGGAAGCCAAAGTGGCCCTCAGAACCAAGCAGTTGGCACTGGATAGGGAAGCCCTGGAGATCCAGAGAGCTTCTAGAAAAGAGGGGTTAGAACCCCCTGGTGGCAGCAACAGTGTCCCTAGAGGCAGAGAATATATTCCTGACCATAGGAACCTGAGCAAGGTTGTTCCTCCCTACCAGAGTGGGGATGATATCCACAAGTGGATAACTGCTATGGAGAGGGCCTGTAGAGTACAGCAGGTCCCCCAAAAGCAGTGGGCAGCAATCTTGTGGCTCTCCTTTTCAGATAAAGGAAGAGACAAGCTCCTCACTGTTAGAGAGGAGGATGCTGATGATTATGAGGTCCTGAAGAGTGCACTGATAGATGGGTTTGGCTTAACCACTGAGCAGTACAGGTTGAAGTTCAGAGATACCCAGAAGGCACAGACTCAGGACTGGACTGACTTTGTTGATTGTGCAACCAAGGCTCTGGAGGGTTGGCTGGTTGGCAGTAGGGTTACTGATTTCAAGGGATTGTATAATCTGATGATGAGAGAACAGATCCTAAATAATTGCCAGAACCAGTTGTTGCATCAGTACCTGGTGGACTCTGATCTGACCTCTCCCCAAGAATTGGGAAAGAAGGCAGACAAATGGGTCAGAACCAGGGTGAGGCAGAAAACCCAGAACCAAGGGGGTGACACTAAGAAGCAAGATCCTAAAGGCTCTGAGAAAGGTGGGGATAAGTCAAAAGACCAGAAGTCTTCACAAGGGCCCCAAAAATCTGCATCTGGTGGGGAGTCACAGTCCAACAAGGGAAAAGGCCAAAAGAAGCCCTGGTGCAAATTCTGTAAACAGAAAGGGCACTGGACTTCTGATTGTACCAAGTCCAAAGACCAAACCACCACCACTCCTGCCCCTAAGGCAACTGTGCCCCCTAGCTCAGCTACTGGTGGAGGTGGTACGCAGAATAAGGGTGTAGTAGGGTTGACCCTGGGTTCTGAAGTGGATTCTGACCTAGTCAGAGTGACCACTCAGGCAATGCTGATTTGTGATGGAAACATTGATATGTCCTTCCTAGTAAGCCCCAGTAATCTGGGCAAGTACAAACAGCAGCCTTTGATAAATGGCAAACAGGCTTTGGCATTTAGGGACACAGGTGCTAGTGTCACCATGGTGGCAGAGGACCTAGTGGACCCTGGACAGATCATCCTGGGCGAAATGTACCAGGTGACCAATGCAAGCAATGTCCAGACCAACCATAGTCTGGCAGTTGTGAATTTCTCCTGGGGAGGGGTAACTGGCCTCAAAAAGGTTGTAGTCAGTGCAGACCTCCCTGTAGAATGTCTGTTGGGCAATGATCTAGAGACTTCAGCCTGGTCTGAAGTAGAGTTATGGACTCATGCTGAGATGTTGGGCATCCCTGCAGAGGTATTTGCTGTGACCAGGTCACAAGCAAGAATGCATAACACTGAACCAGCTCTGGATCCTGGAACAATGGACCAGATGCTTCCCAAGAGGAGGAGCAGTAGGGTTAAGGCAGTGCCTTCCCCTCTGTCTCAGATCAAGGATTCACTTCCAGAGGGAGGTGAAGCAGAACCTGAAGAAGGAACTGCCCCAGAGGGACTTGAACCTGACCAGGTTGAGTTCTTGGGGGCAGGGGGCCCTTCCAGGGAAGATCTGAGTAAGGAGCAACAGTGCTGCCCCTCTCTTGAACCCCTCAGACAGCAGGCTGCTGCTGAGGCTGCTGGGAGTGCTAGTGGGTCCCATAAAGTTTATTGGGATGAGGGACTCCTATATTCTGAGGGTAGAGACCCAGCCCCTGGAGCCACCAGGAGGTTGGTAATACCTCAGAAGTTTAGGGGTTCCTCTTGACCTTAGCACATGATATCCCTTTAGCAGGTCACTTGGGCCAAAACAAGACCTGGGACAGGCTTGTTCCACATTTTCATTGGCCACATATGTCAGAGGACACAAAGGAGTTTTGTCGCTCCTGTGTCACTTGCCAAGCCAGTGGTAAGGCAGGTGGCACAACAAAGGCCCCCCTGATACCACTACCTGTGGTGGGGGTACCCTTTGAAAGGGTAGGGATTGACATTGTTGGTCCCCTTGACCCTCAGACTGCATCTGGGCACAGATTTATCCTGGTGGTAGTGGATCATGCCACCAGGTACCCAGAGGCAATTCCCCTGAGGACCACCACAGCCCCTGTGGTGGCAAGAGCCCTCATTGGAGTTTTCTCCAGAGTGGGTTTCCCAAAGGAGGTCATTTCTGACAGAGGTACCAACTTCATGTCAGGATATCTGAAAGCAATGTGGAAGGAGTGTGGTGTAACTTATAAGTTCACCACCCCCTATCACCCACAATGCAATGGTTTAGTTGAACGCTTCAACAAAACCTTGAAAGGAATGATTAAAGGACTCCCAGAGAAGCTTAGGCGGAAATGGGACCTTCTTCTTCCTTGCCTGTTGTTTGCATACAGAGAGGTTCCACAGAAGGGGGTTGGTTACAGCCCATTTGAGCTTCTGTTTGGGCATCCTGTGAGAGGTCCACTATGTTTGGTAAAAGAGGGCTGGGAGTTACCTCTCAAGCCCCCAAACAAGATGTGATGGACTATGTACTTGGTCTCCGCTCCCGGATGGCAGAGTACATGAAAAAGGCAACCAAAAACCTGGAGGCCAGCCAAGAATTGCAAAAAGCTTGGCATGACCAAAGGCTGTGCTGACTGTATACCAGCCAGGACAGAAAGTGTGGGTGTTGGAACCTGTGGCCCCAGCAGCCCTCCAGGACAAGTGGAGTGGCCCCCATACAATAGTTGAACAGAAGGGAGAAGTCACCTATCTGGTGAATCTTGGAACTCCCAGGAGCCCCCTAAGGGTGCTTCATGTCAACAGATTAAAGCCATATGTTGACAGGGCTGACATGGGCTTGCTCATGGCAACTGATGAGGACCAGGAGGAGGAGAGTGACCCTCTCCCTGACCTGCTCTCTCAGAACCCTGATGATGGGTCAGTAGATGGTGTTGCTTTGGCAAGCAGCCTCACTGACCATCAGCAAACTGAGTGCAGACAAGTTCTGCAACAGTTTAGACATATGTTTAGCCTGACCCCTAGTCAGACTACCTGGTGCACCCATGAGGTGGACACTGGGGACAGTCTGCCTGTCAAGAATAAAATCTACAGGCAACCTGACCATGTCAGGGACTGTATCAGGACTGAAGTCCAGAAAATGTTGGAGTTAGGCGTGATTGAGCCTTCAGATAGCCCTTGGGCTAGCCCAGTAGTCCTGGTACCCAAGCCTCATACCCAGGGTGGTAAGAAAGAAATGAGGTTTTGTGTAGACTACAGAGGCCTCAATGCAGTCACTAGGACTGATGCCTATCCCATACCAAGGGCAGATGAGCTGATTGATACTTTGGCCTCAGCCAAGTATCTAAGCACATTTGACCTAACAGCTGGCTACTGGCAAATCAGATTAGCTGATGATGCAAAAGCCAAAACAGCATTTTCGACCCCTGGTGGGCACTACCACTTTGTGGTGATGCCCTTTGGATTGAAAAATGCACCTGCCACTTTTCAGAGGTTGGTGAATAAAGTTCTGGCAGGGATGGAAACTTATTGCTCAGCTTATCTAGATGATATTGCTGTCTTTAGTTCCTCCTGGCAGGATCACCTGGTCCACCTCAGAAATGTTTTGGAGGCCCTGCAGAAAGCAGGCCTCACTATCAAGGCCACCAAGTGCCAGATAGGGCAGAGTCAGGTTGTGTACCTGGGCCACCTTGTAGGTGGAGGCCAGGTTCAGCCTTTACAGAGCAAAATCCAAACCATAATGGAATGGGTTGCTCCAACCACCCAGACACAGGTGAGAGCCTTCTTAGGCCTGACTGGGTACTATAGGAGGTTTGTCAAGGGATATGGATCTATAGTGACCCCCTTGAATGATCTGACCTCAAAGAGAATGCCAAAAAAGGTTCAGTGGACAGCTAGCTGTCAAAAGGCATTTGAAGACCTAAAGCAGGCCATGTGCACTGCCCCCATCTTACAGAGTCCAGACTACACCAAAAAGTTCATTGTCCAAACAGATGCTTCTGAGCTGGGTGTGGGAGCTGTACTGTCTCAACTGAATGATGAAGGTCAAGACCAGCCAGTAGCTTTTATTAGCAGAAGGCTGACCCCTAGAGAGAAACGTTGGTCAGCTATAGAGAGGGAGGCCTTTGCTGTGGTATGGGCCCTGAAGAAGCTGAGGCCATACTTGTTTGGTACTCACTTCATAGTTCAGACTGACCACAAGCCCCTCCTATGGCTAAAGCAGATGAAAGGTGAAAACCCAAAACTTTTGAGGTGGTCCATTTCCCTACAGGGGATGGACTATACAGTGGAACATAGGCCTGGGACCCAACATGCCAATGCAGATGGACTCTCAAGGTATTTCCACTTTGAACACGAAGACTCAACTGGTCAAGGTTAGTTTAGTGTCCCTACGTTTGGGGGGGGTTGTGTAGGAGAGTAGGATCTGCCTCTTATGTTGCCCCCACTTTTTTTCTGATGTTAGCACTGGTTTCTGGCTATAGTCTGGCTGGGTCCCTGCCAATCAGGGCCCCAGCCTCTCTGTTCTCTCTAAACGACATGGAGTGCACTCTAGGTGCACTAGTGATTGGATACTGTGGTGCCTTATGAGTCCCTAGTATATGGTACCTTAGGTGCCAAGGGCATAGGTACTTCACAGGCCTCCCAGGGGCTGCAGCATGTGTTATGCCACCCCTGGGAAGCAGTCTAAATCTGACACCACAGGCCTGCTACTGCAGCCTGGGTGAGGTGGTGCTAGCACCCCTCACTGAGATATAGGTTTCCTATATCTCTCCTGCACACACATATAAACCTATCAGTCACCCCTAAGGCAGGCCCTATCAATCCTGAGGGCAGGGTGCTTGGCTTCTATGTGAGGGGGTGCCTCTGCCTGAGCAGGGCCCCTCTGCAGCTCTCAGAGTCTATTCTCTGGTGCTGTTTGTGGATGCGGTTAAACCATATACTATTAAGTGCATTATATCCTCGCGGTAAATGCTAACTTTGGAATGGCTGCATCAAAACATGTCGTGTTTGGTGTCAAACATCTTGGAATACTACCCCCCGCCAATCTTGGCGGCGGGGGTAGCATTCCACCCTTCTAGAGGGATAAGACATGTACCTGCTGTGGAAACGCGGTAGAATCCTAAAGAGCCCTGGCATCACAAAATGGATGCCACCAGTCACAGACACTGGGCTGCCCTCCTGCTGATGACCGAAACTCGCAGTGGAGGAAGCCCAACAATAGGCATCCTGTCACAGGGAGGTGTAACCACCTTCCAGACAGGGTTTAGTGTATTGGGGCTGGGTGGGTGCACTCTTAGAGTGCTTTGAAGTCCTGCACTGGGGGAGCAGAAGGCTCCTCTGTGCATATGCCAGTTCAAACCAGCTCAGGGGCTACCTGCCCCTGCTCTGGCGCGAAACTGGACAAAGGGAAGTGGGTGTAGCCACCCCCTCCCTTGACCCTCCCATAGGTGGGGTCATAGAGCTAGTCCATCCCCTCTTTTTAGTATAAGAGGGGGAACCTTGCCATTGCAAAGCAGATAACCCCTGGACGATGCTCTACAGAAGAATCCTGGCCCTTCGACGTTCCACTACCTTTGGAAGACAGAAGAATCTCCCTTGGAGTCAAGGAGTGACTCCCCTGCTTGGCAGGCACCAAAAACGACAACGACGGTCGCAAACTACGCCGCTCCCGCCGGAGTCCGAAGTCCCTGCAGCCCAAGAAGTGGATTTCCTGACCTCTCCCAGGCCATCGTGAGTCCCCAGCGAAGCTGAGGCAAGTGGACCCCACGAGTAACGAGGAACCGCGAACCCTGGGTACCGTGCACTATTGTCGAGTGCAACCCCTTCACAACGTTCCACGAACTTGTGCTTTGGACCACGTGTGGTCCCGACCTCCAGTCGGAGTCCCTTCGAAAATCAGAGGCCTACACCGTCCCGAGTGACCGTGGGCCCCTGTTGAGTGATTCCGCCCGAGGTGTCTTCGCGATCCCTTGCCAGCCGGCTCGTGGGTCCCCAGAAGACTTCTTAAAGAAACCAAAGGGCTCCCCTGGTTGCTCCAGGCCTGCCCTGACTTACCCTCGCTGGGTGAGTCCCTCAGACCTTGCTGGTCTGTGCCATCGACTTTTCTTCATCTCCCCGAGACTTGCTGTTGCCAAGGCTTGTTGGCTCCAATCGAGTTGCCGACACCGCAGTAAGCTGCAGACTTCGTGGGACACACAGAATCCAGCTCCTGGTCGTCGTCGACGCCTCCTGGACCTCGTGGCTGAAGAGTCAAGGCACCCGCAACCGACCTGAATCAACCGACGACGGTGGGCATCCATCTTCCTTGCCCCGAGTCACTGCCAAGTGACTTTGAACACTGTCCCCTCTGCTTTCAGGTCATCCTTCTTCAGAATCCAGACTTGGATTCCACCGGACACTTCTTCAGCTCCCGCAAACAGCAAGTCTTCTTTGTTCGCCATTGAAAACGACGCCGCGACCCGACACCAAAGGACACCTATGCACCCGGCTTCCCTGGGTGAGGTAATTCCAGCACTACGGTGCTCCTGTGGGTGTGGACCCTAGAACTACTTACCCTGTAAGTGACTTGCTTGTAGGTTCCCCCGAAGTATCCTAGAACTCTTAATTTCCAACCGCGACTTGCCCCATTGAAGTCAACGGCGATCCGCGCCTGTGTATCCACACTGCACGCGTCCCCCGTGGGTCCTTTACTTACCTGCCTTGGGTGGTTTCGTGAGGCCCCAGCACTTCTGAAGGCCCTAGGCCTTGTCTCCCTGCAAGTCGTTGTTGCTAAGTCCCTTTTTTAGTATATGGTCTGGTACGCCCCTAGGGCCCCAGCCATATTTTGTGCTTAACTTATTGAGAAACGTTGATTTGTGCATATGTTTGTCTTCTAATCTCATAAAGAGGTTAGTAGAGAGTTATTTAGAAATAAATACATATATATTTGATATATATACCTGTGTGGTGTCTTTTCATTTGGTGATTCAAGAGATTATATGGTAAAACAAGCTGCTTTACATTCCTTCAAGACTTAGCCTGAAGGCTGCTCTCCACAGCTACCACTAGGATAGCTTTCTTTAAAAGGTTGTCTTAAACCTATCTACCATAAGAGTCGATTTGCCCTGGTGCAAGGTGTCCACTTTAATTAGTGAACAGCATATACCAGGCCAACTTCTCACAATACACGATTAGACTGACTGAGCTCATCCAAAGCCATGGTGATCAGTGAGAGCAGAAGAAGAATTGTTCGCATCACACGGAGAGCCAAATGTTTGTGTCCTGTGTGGGAGACGCAACAATACTGTCGCTCGGATTTGCAGACGACGGTCCCTGTAACACTTCTTGTATCAGGTCAATGGAGCAAAGGTGATCTTCTATGGATCCCACAGCAGCCGCTGATGAAGCAATCGACACCTGTGAGCCTGTTGTAGAGCTGTTGTTGTTCCGCCAGGAGCTGAAGCATCCCATGGAGGCTCTAAGAATGCTGTCATCATCATGGGAATATGCTGAGGACATTGATACACATGGCCCTTTACGGGGTCCAGTAGTATGTCTATGTCCGGTGGCACAACCGATGGAAGGGTCAGACACAAGTCTAACACACATTCGTATCTTTAAAACAGGCAGCGCAACACAGGCAAGATGCAGTCAAACCAGACTGCTCTGAACAATAGGAACCAATGCTCGCTTAGATCCCGAAACCGAGGTGTGCCCAGATGAAGCACCATGCGTTCACGTCAACGTCGCACCAGCAGTGCTTTCTCCATCTCTCGATGAACTGGGACCTCCATTGCGAAGCAGGAAAATATAAAACCATGATACCCACTTCAAGTAGTAGGACCAGTGGAAGCCCTCCAAAAACGCTTCCCAATACGGAGTGTATAAATGCTGGAATGACTCTGTAGATTGTCCGAAAGGTGCTCAACAGTCTGGAACCTATACGTTTAAATAGGTGCATGATCCCCCTCGTATCAGACATGTTAAAGATACGATGAACCATTTCCCCGAAATGGAGCGGGACGTTCATACAGACTAGTGCCTGTATCTCAGATGAAGACCTTGCAACCTGGAGATCAAGCGTCTCTCAGGCTGAGGTTAAGGCCACAACTTTCTGAAAAAGCATGGCTTTCAGTCTGCTCAGAGAATCAAACTGTGTAAAGGAAACATTCAATGAAGGTCATAGCATTGCCTCCCTAACTGTGTGGGTCGGTGGAAACAATACTTGCATACAACAAGTAACCCTGGAACTTACTGTGACCAGATATACGATGCCCAGGACCATCCCACAACAGCCTTGATCATTCAGCATCAAATAGCTCCCATTCGAGAGCAGCTCGAACACTGGATGAAACACGGCAGCTGGGGAACCCTTCAAGTGACAGGACAAGTTAGCAACCGAAGCATTACAGGCCCCGTGAAGCAAAATGTCCTTGCAAACTAAGGACCCACTTAAAGCACTTTCACAGTTTGAACCGCTGAGAAAAACTTCAGTGTCCCCATTCCTACATCTAAATCTGTACGGTAATTCCGAGTACTCGTGTATGTATCCTTCTCCTACTACTTCATATCTGCCTACCCGATGGTATTTGAGACAGTATTGAAATTGGAATGTCGTGACTGGCAGTGTAATATAGCCATGGATTAAGCATTCTGTGGAAGGTGACTCCGCTACGGTAAAAGGTATTTGGTCCAATTTTTCAATGTGCAACATGGTATATTTTGCATCTCTGCGTGCCATAACTATCTGTCTTTCTGTCAGATTGTTTACAGAGAACAGAGTTGTGCTATTGATGTAACGCCAGGGCACGTGGCCAGTATGCAATGATTGTAGCGTCCAGCTTAACAATTTAGTGGACCGCAATTGCGATTGTCCATGTTGTAGAATAGACAAATCCTGTTCCATTATTTCTATTGCAGAAGACACAATGTTGCCCAGTGAATACATTCTGGATGATAGTGTGGTCTTACCATTGTCGACCACAGCCAAAGCCTTTTCAAGGTTAACCCTGTCTATTTCACGTAGTCTCTCAGCAGCCTCCTGTTGAAAGATTTTCCATAGCTCGTTTTAAATAGCATACAAGAAGCGCTTCTGATGTGGCTTCTGGGGACCTAACAAAAAATCCCTAAGATCCATGTCATCTGATAGAAGGGCTAAGTGTTGTTTCACTTGGGACAGCGTCGAGGTCTTTAGCCACTCTAGGCATAACTTCCCTAACTGTAAGACGTCACCACCCCGAGTGTTCTGATTGTACATAGCGCTGATCAATCCCAAGGATACTAAACCCTTCGATGGTACCCCTGAATCTGACTGACACCTATTTGTGTTGATAGGCCAAACCAACCATCCCTTCCAATTGGAGTCAGATTATTTTTAAGAACCATTGTGTAGCACAGCATCTAAAGTATCCTCACTGTGTTGTGTGTAATTGTACCAACCTTCAAATTGTGTAAGCGAGGGAATATGAGGTGTGTTCAAATCCTTGATCTTGGCTAGCCCAAGACAGGAAGTCTGTTGCACTGTGTTGTTCAGGAAAATCATCTGATGTGGTATGAGGCATGCTCTACATAAGGCCTCAGTTCCGTGAACTTGCCAATCTTTAGTCCACCAGACAGATTTTGTGTCTATATTGTCCCTCCAAAAGTCGAAACCCTGTAAAGACAGTTGGGAAATAAAGGAAGCAGAGTATGTCAGCTTAGTGTTAGTAAGCAATTTTTCTTTGCAGGTGTAGGTGCAAGCCTATAATAATAAGAGGTCGGGTCTGAAGCGTTATACCCAGACAAATAAGCAAGCTTCTGTGCAAATGTTGTTGAACTACCTTTCGGCGGTGTTGGGCAATGTTCCCATTGGTCGTAAGTGAAAACATTATGTGGAATACTTGCTTTAAGCAAAAAATGGTGACCATAGTGTTGGTAACAGAACATGTCGCCAAAATTAGATGTACCATCATATAATTCATCATTTGAAAATGCAGCAGATTATTCTAAATCAGGCAGCATAGTGTGCACAGTTTCAATGTCCCAATTATCAGAGAGAGTACTAGAGGTAATATCACTAAGAGAAATTTTGAATGAATGAGGTATTCTTAAAAGTTCAGTAGGGCCATACACATTATAGGAAACTCTGTTCCAAACTATTCCTTCAGCAACTGGAACTGCTGTAATGTTCACTAAGGTCATGTCCCTCTGTTCTGTCCATTCAATAGCAAGAAGAAGATAGTCACTATACCAATCCAAAGGACTAGGAACAGTAGACCAATTGCAATCCAGAGCTGTAGCCAGCGAAAAACAAAGTAAGTCGTTTTCAGCCAAAGGTAGAAATCACGAATTCGTTGTTTGTGGGGAACAGGCGGTGGCGGTAACTCGGGTTCACTTGGATCTGATGAAAAATCGTCAAAATAGATGAAGTAGCCAGATGCAGTCCGATCTATCTTTGGTAGCTCAGCAGGTTTTGTGGAACTGGCAGGTGCCTCGGTTCGAGACATATTCACATAGACGTCGGTATTAGGCCGAATTGAGATCTGTGTCACTTGTAGTTTGATGTTGTTAAATTTCAACAGGTTCAAGTTGCATTCCATTGTTGGTAACTCTTTCACTTCGCAAAGTGGAGTCTTCCCATCTGAACTTCCTATCTGAACTTCCTGTATGGTAGCGAGAGGAGATCGGTGGCTACCCAGGGGTCCACGCAGCCTACTGTTGTGTATCGGCCACATAGTGTGGTTTGATCAGATCAATTGAGATGAATCTCTTGTTTTTGCAGCCGGCAAGGGGCGGAAGATGAACTGTTCTTGTTCCTTTGACAGCCAGGGCAGGTACAGGTGCTCTGTAAGATGGCCCAAATTCTTTTTGTCCACTATCTTTTCTCTGACCAGGTCCCCAATCTTCGGGACCCAGGCAGGTCTTGCCGGAACAGCTTCCACTTCTCCAGTGGCAGTGCGTTTTACTTGGACGTTGCTTTGTAATGGCTGGAATTCATTGAGTTCCTGTAAAACAGCCAAACAATCATTGATGTCAAATTGTTTTTCATCCGCCACTGTGCTGCCACAGTCGAGGTCTGGTACCCACATTGTTATCCCGAACAGGCCTTCATATGGAGTACGGCCCCCAGGGATTTTCTTGGCATGTTGTTAAGTTCCCTCTGGACCCCGTATAGGTGATTGACCCAACTGCCACCGAGCCTAATACCCTAGCTGTTAAGGATTGCTTTAAGCCCCGGTTCTTCCTCTCCACAATCGAATTTCCCTCGGGATGATACGGGGAGGAGTACCACAATGCTACACCCAAATTTCCCATGGCTTCTTTGTAAGCCCGTGAGCTAAACACAGGGCCACGGTCGGAATGTAATGTGCCAATTGCGTATGTCCCTATGAGGACTGGCAAATCCTTTATAACAGTTCGGGCGTCAGCCAAGTGCTGAGGCCAAACCCCCAGGAATCTAGAGCATGAATCCACTGCCACCAAGATTTACTTGTATGCCCCGTCAGATTGTAAGGGGCCGCAGTGGTCCAAATAGATGGGAAACAGCATTTACAATGCTGTCAGGACAACTCAGTGCCTTTACAACACAGGCACTACAACGAACGTGTCATTACCACGCGTTCCATTACAACGCAAGTCATTACAACAACTTGCTTTAGGGAACTCATTTAAAATCCAACACCTTCCCTACTGTTGCACAGACTGGAGTTGAAGTAGTAAAATATACTATTCCAAACTCCAGCGCTTCCCTAAAGCAAGTCGTTGTAACAACTTGTTTTGTAATGGAACGCGTGGTAACACCTCGTTCATTGTATTGCCTGCATTTTAAAGGCATGCGTGAAAACGTCATACATCCAAATAGACACATGTGAGGGGTCTGTCTGATATCAGTAGTGGTGTTTGAGGTGGACGTGCTATGGTGGAACCTTTCATCTGTTGACAGATGTCGCACTTGAGGACAAAACCCTTGGTCTGTTTAGCAAGACCTGGCCACCAATAACCCTGGTTTAGTAGTGAAACAGTTGCAGCAATACCTGCATATGCTGAACCTGGACCCTCATGTGCAGCTAGAATTAATCCTAATCTGCGATCCATGTTTGGTATTACTCTATCCCCCACTCTTTGGAATTTGAGCATACGGAATGTTTTGCTCATCTAACTTGTAGGAGTACTTGAGTGGAAAACCTTTTGGCAAGGCTGAGCTGTTGCGCATAGCATTTATAGCTATCATTATTTGTCCGTCTATAATCATGGCGGAACGAGTGATTGAAGCAACTGCAGCAGTTTGCACTCATGCCTCGGCGGCTTTATCAGCCAATGAATTCCCTTCAACGTGCATGCCAACATGCTGATAACTCAATGTGTGAATTACATGAGCCCGTGGCAAGCATTCTTTCAGCTTTGCCACCTGTTCCCAAAGCAGCTTGTGCTTTATTGTGCAACCTTTGGAATCTCTAAACCCATTGTGCCCCAATAGTGATGATATTCATTGTATGACTGGACACAATAAAATGAATCGCACTCTATAAGTGTGCGGAATTCCTGATCCGTATTTCTTCATGCCAGTATCAAGGCTTTAAGTTTTGCCAGCTGTACTGTGCAATCTCCTAGAGACTGCATCTGTATATTGCTAGGATGGAACTTCCCATCCCGCATACGTCCCTTCACAATCGCACATGCTGCACTGTATTGCTGTTTGCTGGGCAGATCCGTCAGTATAAATGATCCATTCATACTAATCGAGAGACAGGATTTCATTCGAAAGAGGATATTCTTGTTTGTACTGAAGAAATACTTGTGTTTTCAATGTAGGATCATACCTGTAATCTACATCCGCTGCAGTGAGAGAATTAGCCCATTGTATCCATCGTGAATGCAGTGTTTTTGCATTTGGAATGCTTGCTTTGCTAACATCCTCTAAGGTTGGTACTGGAGTCACTACAATTTTGCATTTCCCCTGTGCTAGTGCTCTTTCTCTCACTACAGCAGTTTGTACTGCTGTCAGTATCTTTTTCGTAGATGCAAAACGCATTTCAGTGTTCGTGTACAAATGTGATTTGTATGCTATGAGTACCGTTTCGCCTTCATTGAAGGTGAGGTAAGTGTACCCTGTTTGACCCATGAGTACACGGATCACCAAATTAGTGGTATTTACACATGTGTGTAAGTGTTTGTAAGCTATCATGTCAGCTTGTATGGAATGGAGAATTTCTGTGTGTTCCTGTGTCCAATGTTGGACTGAGAAATCAGTTCTGATTAGGTCGTAGAAAGGTTTAACCCTTTCAGTGTAATCAAAGATGTATGTTCTGTCAAAATTTAGGATTCCTAAAATGGATTGTAAACCTTTCAGAGTCTTTGAGGGTTGGAGCAGTGCACATTTTTCTAAAAATTTAGCTGCCAGGCTTTTCCCTTCACTCGATAGCTCATATCCCAAAAACAGGACACTGAGGTGGGCAATTTTTGATTTTTTAAAGTAAGATTTGGAGCCCATATTGGCAAACCCCAGAATTATGTTGTTCACACTGTTCAAGTGTTCCAATAACTCTTCGTCCATCAGATAAATGTCATCTACATAGAACAATGCCTCCTCATCACAATTTTGAAGTAACTCTGTTCCTCTTGCTGAGAACAACCTGGGGCTATTCTTACACCCTTGGGGCAGTCTACAGAATTGGTGTTGAGAGCCGAGGGCCGAGAATGCTGTCAAATATCTGCTTCCAGGCACTATATTTGGGCAGAAGAAACCATTCAAAATATCTAGTGTTGTTTTGTATTTTTTCCGCACAATGTTATTCATCAGTGCGGCACTGTGTGCATTTTGTACAGCAAATGTTCGTGTACATGTGTTCAAATGCCTGTAGTCTAAAACTAGACGGTATGAATTGTTGGGTTTCATTACGGGAAACAAAGGATTATTCATGGAAGAGGTGCAGTTCTCAATCACACCTTGGTACCCAAGTTGATGTGAGATCTCCCTGACTTGTTTCTTTGTGTCATGTTTTATTGGGTACTGTCTCTGTGGAGAAGGAGTAGATTTTAATTGGATTTCATGGTGAGGTGACTCAGCGTCCCACCCTACATGATTGCAGTAAAGTGCGGGAGCTAGCGCTAACGCCCACTCCTGTGCGTATGAATTTTTAAGTGACTCTGGAACGAGGTTGGAAAAAGCTGGTAAAATTACATCTTCCCCCATAGGGCACTCCGTAACGAACTCAGACGGCCAATCTCTTTCAGCCAAAAGGATGACGTATCCATATGTCAGGTTCTCCCACAAGTGACCTTTCACTTTCCTGGGTATGTCTCCCTCCATTTGGAGCGTGATTTCGTATAAACAATGTGGGAAACTTACCCTTGTATCCGGTGTCTCCACCGTGATATGTTCATTCAATGCTGCTGTCACCAGAAATTCCATCAGGCTCTGGTGAGCTATTGTTACTTCTGCTGTGCTGTCTAGCATCGTCAGCACCCGTTCCTCGTTCAGAAGCAGGGTCCTCAGTAGCCTGGGCATTTCTTATTTTAAGGCCAGCTACCTTGTTATTTTTAAATCGAGGTTTAGTTTTGGGTTTATCTTCCTGTTTGATAATGTAGTCTGAAGTGCGATGTGTCTCCTTTTTAAGCTTGACTCACTCTTCTGATCTGTGTTCTGACCGTCCTTCCCTCTCCGAGTCTCTTGATGAACTCTGAAAGGAACGAGAGGAACGTGTATCAGTATCCTGATATCTGTCAGGTTTTTCAGAGGGCTCCTGTTGAGGAGACCCAACCTGTGATCGTGATGCATTCTGCTTATTATTTTTTGATTGTTTGTTATCCCATTTCTTTTTAGAAGAATTGAGTGCTTGCTTTGAGTTATCCTTTTTAGGATTACCTATCACTTGTGGTTTCACAGGTCTAGCACCCAAGTTATCTCTACCCAGCAAAGCATAGGTTTCTTTGAAAATCTTTGGTAGTTCTCGCTCCTGTTGTGCAGGAGTGAATTCTCTCAGGCGTTGGCATATAGCCACTGCTGCAGCCTCCCCTTTTATGTTACCTAACATAATTGCTGATACCTGGGCAAAATTGCCCATCCGTTTCATCCCCAAGTCCAGGGCAGGTTCTTCCCCATACTCATTCTGTATGTGTTTCAGTACATCTGGTAAAACTGCTATTGAGGGGGTACATGAGTTCTGGTATAAGCTGCAGTGAAAACTGTATCCCAAGTGGTACAATCCTCTATTGGGGGAGTTATCCCCACTGGCAAGCACATTTTTAGTATTCTGTGTTTGTCCTGAGTGCCCTTATAGGGAAATACTATTTCAAGCTGTGCTATTTTCTGTGCTATCCAGAACGTCATTTGCTCACGTTTAGTGGGCATTCTTCTCATAACCCCATTCAGCGTTTGTGGGCTGATATTTGTCGTAGTCATTTGAGGTTGACCAGCTTGAGTAATCCACGCAGGTTGAATTGTAAGTGTTCGATTTACGAATTGTGTAAATTTTCTTTATAGTTTTACTACGTCTCTGTAAAGTGTACGTAATTCTGCTGCTGGCAATGTATCAATCGCTGGGTGCGGTGTGTAAGCAGCTAGGACTGGCCAGGTCGCTGCTTCTCTGCTGAGCAGACTGAGTCTCACATTTGTTGTGGTGTGGGAGAAGGTGCCTTTAAACCAATTAATATGCTCTTGGTACGTTAACGGGACTTTTACGTCCACTTATAAAAAGTATTCTTCAGGTATGTCGTCTTCAATGTAAGTATGAAAAAACTGTGTGCGTGCATCTGCAGGTGGGAATTTGACCCAAGAATAGAATACCTCTGTTCTGAATGCCTTGTGTGCCTCAATCATGAAGGTAACACCACCACCCGTTGCCGGGAGGCCGTATTGTAATAATTTCAAAGTAACTGCATGCCTGCAATTTTCTGTAATGTTAAGAGCAACTTCCTGATCTTCTTTCCCTGTACCCGCAGCGCCATCTCCACTGACAGACATTGTGGGAAGTAGTAGTAAGGAAAAGAGATAAGATTTTGCACAGTGTGGGAAATTTTAATCCTTCAAGCTTAAAAAAACCTACAGCCAATACATAGGATATACCTACTCAGCTGAGGCAGATTTCCCTTCCCACTCCAGACGTCTCTGGTTAAATGTGAGTAGGGTTCTCTGAGATGGCATGACTGACCTACTCAGATTTGATTGTTAAATAAGAACCAAACCAATGTTGGGCACCATGTTGTGTAGTTCCTAAAAATACATAGGATTTGCGCGTTTGTTGGACAACATAAACTAAGGGATTGGTGTCTAGACTGATTCCGGACACCCCCACAGGATATGTCAGCCTATAGACCAGCTAGCTCACAGTGCCACTATAAGCTCCCGAGCCCTTCCAAGGAGAGAATAGTTTCTGGCAATCATTGAACATGACAACATTTGACCCTTCAGGGATCGTGGAAACAGTACAGTACTTTTCGCTCAGTCAATGGTGCTCACTTAGTCTCAGAGAGATACACAGAATAAACATTGGGGACGTTTTCAATAAGTATTTATTGAACCAGCGTCATTCTAGTATAAAACATGTTTGCTGCGACAATCAATAGACAGAAGCTAATGTAAGAGATTACAAGCACCAATAGAGTAAACAGAAGGTAGAATTCTACCATGGTGCTAAAACAGTGAATATATGCAGGCATATAAACAGGACAGTAATCAAGCGTACTCCTATGATGCAGACCCTACCTAAGTGTACCTAAGTGTACCTAGCATGTATGTGGGTGTGAAGCCAAGAATCCCCTAGGAAAGAGCCAACCCCATTACCTGTTGGGAGAGAATGAAGGACCCCGTCTTGGTCAGGAGTTGGACACCCCGCAAGGGATGTCAGAACACTTCGTGTTGAAGCTTCATCATGCAGGGATCTCCGTGTCTTGTGTCAGCGTAGAAGCATCTCCTCTTCCTACCTAGTGAAGGTGCAGTTCTTTTATACCAAAAAGGTAGCCTCGGGGTTCTACCACAGTCGATATGTTGTTAGTACAATTATGTAGATGAGCCTAAATCAATAATTGTGATTATGCAAAGTAGTGCTGTCACCCTAGGATGAAGATAGTGATGACTTTTGTACAGAGTATGTTAATCCTGTTATGTACATCATGTGCAGGAGATTTTACTAAGAATCCTCATGCATAATAAATTAGGCTAGTTTCAAGGAAACCATTCAACATTTATTCAGCACATAACTGGGCAAAAGGTCAGTGCTAGAACTTTTATACAGAGAAAGGTAGGAAAAATGTAGGTAAAAGGTCACTTTGCTACTTAGGCCTAGGGTAGAAAACATAACAGTAGGCACCTCAATGCCTTGAGTAACACTTAATAGAGACACATATTATGTTGAGTAGAAGAAAGCAGTTATGCTTATGTCATTTTTATGTAATCAGATAAATGTGTCAAAATTCGCTAAAGCCTGCCTTAAATTAGTTGTAATGCTAAGTGTTTGAGCTAGGTCACTAACCATGATACGCGGCAACAATTAAGGTACCTAAATTATCTTGGGAAAGTCAAAGGTGATTGGTGGATTCTCTGAAAAGTTTTAACCACTGGCAGTCGGCCGGCCACACTATATCTATCGTTTCACACACTGCCACTTCAGACAAAGACCAGTGATATGCACAGGACAGCGTTTCTCATATTCTAGTAGAAACATGTATTCCCTTTCAGAAGCCAGGCCCCACTTAAAGGGAACATTGGAAACCCAGGAAAGTTTCAACCTAAAGTTTCTTCCCACTGTGTACTTCTGGGCCCTGTCCTGGTGAAGGATTTCGGACCAGGACCATGAGTGACAATTACCTTTCCAAAAGAAACATGCATATCTGCAGACCTTAGTAGATGGAGATCCTTTCCCATAGATTGTGGCTGAGTGTCTCTGTGTTGGGAAAGCCTTCAGATTCACATGCTTTCAAAGGTGAGCTATGGAAGGGAAGGGGCCTTGTTTTGCCTGTGGTAGTGTGAAGGCTTAGTTGACTGGGTGGTTCCTTCCACCCTCAGAACCAGGACCGCATGCATGACTGGAAGATTCCTACTGGCCCTTACCTCAAAATCAGTCCTTAAAGGTGCTTGACCACAAGGGAACTTAGCGCTCTAAAGGGACCAAGTTGACATCAGGTCACAACGCAGCGTGTGATGTACTATTCATTCTTCCCTTTTGTCCAAGAAACACATGGCACCCACTCTCTCTTCTTGTCACTTTCCATCTTTCACTTTGCCATATACTCCTCGCTGTCTTCCTTTGTCGCCACCCTCCATACCGCTTTCCACAATTCCCTCTACATTCTTGCTCTCTATCTCCGTCTTCTTGTTCTCCACCTCCTTTTCCATTCATGGTTACCTTTCACCACCATCTTCTCCATTTCGCCTCCTAGTTTTTTCTCCTTCTCCCTCTTTCGTTTTTTTCTCTAGCTTCTTTTTCTTTTGTTTTCTCTCTTTTTCTACTTGTCTCTTCTTTTCTCTCCTCTTCTGCATTCGCATTTCCTTCAGTGTCTCACTCCTCCCACTGCACCCATATCTGTCTAATTCTACCTTTCTCCTCGATCTTATCTTCTTCTTTTGTCTATTTCCTCCTCTCACACCTTCCTCTCTTCTCCCTTATCTCTGTGTTACCCTCAAAACCCTCTCCCTCCTCCATTTGTCTCTGCATCTCACGTCTCTCTCATTGCCCTTTTCCCCTCTTATTCCTCTCCTCCTCCTTTTTTCTCTTCTCTCTCACAGCATGTTAACTCCTCCCTTTGTCTGTTTCATTCATTCATTCACCTGCCTTCTCCTCCAATGTGACTGTGACATAACAATAAACTCGTTGCATAGTGTACGACCAGCTGCATCCTTTTCACCTATCCTGGACCTAGGGCTCTGCCTGGTCTCCCTCGCAGCAGCAACAGTTTGACACCTAGTGCTGGTAATAAATACACAATGCTACACTGAGTGCTTTAAACAGTTAGAAATGCAAAGAGGAGCTCTAATTGATTGACAATATGTTTCAGTGCAGTGATGCGAGGACAGGCAGTGAAATGTGTTAGTCTAACTCTTGATGCGTGTCACTGGCATGACTTCTACTATTCTTCTCTTGCTGTCTTAGTCCCTGCTGTGACTGACCACCAACTCCCCTGTACCAACCAAGGATTGACTCTAACACAGACAAAGAGCAACCCCTCTTTAAGGTTTTGAAACAACCAAAGAGAAATGCTCCCCCTTGGCTTCTCCAAGTTTTGTTTCAAGATTCTTTCCTAGTATAGCCTTGCCATAAATTATCAAGATGTATACTTGGTATGCTCCACTTGCATAAAAAAGGTCTTCAAAAGAAGCGAAGTTAGTAAAACATAATTATTCAATAAATCTTCCTAAAATGAGTGGAAAAATAAAGATGATCTTTTTCTAAAATGTATATCACAGACATTACAACTCATACAAAAACATCTGTGAGCACATATTGTCTTGAAACTCACACAAACAAGTAAAAAGATAGAACGAAATGTCAACTATGTCTCCGTACAGAAATATAATTGTATAATTTGTGATTTTATTATCTCATTAAAAAGAGTAGTCCTTATTCCATAACAGTATACTCCCTTTCTACCAATGTACTGAAATCTATTGGGTAGTCTACTAAGATGCTCCTTCATGGAGCCTGAATCTTGCCCAAATATAGAGGAAAGTGAACCATGAACCCTTCGGTAGAACAAGAGACCCTTTTCCTACTGAGCAGGAATACATGGGAGTTGTATGATCCTTCAAACTGGACCTTTGGTTGGGTGGAGGCAAACAACAGGGCCCTTACCTTTTCTATACAATGGGGATAAGACCTTCTATAGGCCTTTTGTATGGTTTTTAATAAAAAAAATGAAAGACAGCCTGAGGCCCGCACTCTTCACTTAATGAATCAAAACACTTCTCCCTTATACACCTATACCTAGATAGCACCATCCACAATGGAATCTGTCTGCTTCTGAAATGGCCTTTAAGGCATTTTTATTTCTTTACTTTTTTAATAGCTGAAACAGTATTTGGGGCTTACAGCAAAGACAGAGTGCTTGCTAGGGATCAAGCCAAGCTGGAGAGGAGTTCCCTCAAATCAAGTCCTCTAAGCCTCATAAGGCGGCTTCCAGCATGCTCAACTCCTGCCCAAGTGGGAACATGGACAGGCAACCTGGGAGGCATGGCTGTCGCATCCTGATAAAATTGACTGCACTGAAAAAAGAGCGAGTCACAGAGCACTGCTCTTGATATTGAGTGAAGATAAGCCTCTGATAAGCGAAAAGTATCAAAATAGGTCTGAAGCAGCACCACTTAAAAGGATTGTAGTCGAAAATATCGAAGCAGGAATATTGAGCAGTCACAATATTGTGACCAAAACATCGAAACCTCAGACGATTACAGGCGTCAGTGTCTACGGTATTTATTTTAGCAAGGTGTTTAGCTGTGTCTTGGACTTCGGTGACAACTTTTATTATTTTAATTTCTTATATTTCTGATACTAGAATGTCGAGTGTCCACTAGCACGTCCACCTTTTCTACAAATAGCTGATAAGCCTTCAAGGGAGCATGCAATGTGGTATGAAGTGTTTTGGAATAGGTATACATTTTAGAAATTCATGACTGTTCACAACAAAGAATGTTTTCCCTGTTGAAACGTTGCTTAAATGGGAAGGCATAAGAGAATTTAAGATTCTTCTGGCTATTAAGCAAATGGTTATTCGATATAGGAAGAAATTCAAGGGAAAAAATGTCAACTTAAATTACAGACGAGAGTGAGTTTGATGCTTTATTGTTTAACCCAATGTTGTGATCAGTGTAAGTACTGAAAAAGAATGGAAGGGTTTACACATGCACTTTAGAAATGTATGGCAAGGAATAAATCATGATTGTGCATTATTGCGCCTGGTTTCCCGTTTTAAGTAAAGTCGGCATGTAAAATGCGATGAGAGGAATCCGGAAGTTACTTTGTACAGATCTATCTCCTAGCGGATACAGACGGCGTAAGATAGGTGGGTATTTCTGTGGAGAGATGAACTTCGAATGGAGAAGAAATGTTGGTGAAATGTATGTTGCAGAAAAAGGGGATCCAATTCTAGATTGGCCACACTAAGAAGAAATTGGGATTAAGTTGCATGGTCGGCCAAACCCGCCAGTGTATGTCGTTAATGGTGGTGGTATTTGTGATGACAACAGAGTTCAAGAGCAGGGCTTGATTCTGTGAAGTCTGTCAATGTAGGTTACTTCAAAAGGCTAAAAGAAACATTTGGAAGTGCTTTTATAGGAATTCTGCAAAAGTACAAGGATTTTATTAATCATATTATATTGAAAGATAATGCCATTCCTGTGGAATATTGTGTTATGAATGTGCCTCTAGCCAACAACTGAAAACTGAAAGACATTCTAAAAAACTTATATTACAAGGGTTGCTCCGATAGCCATGTTGCTAAAAAAATACTGGTGATTTAAATCTATTCATTCATCTTCGCAGTATCTATGAGGCAAGGTGTATTAATTAAACCCTTTACATGAAATGGTGTCTTCTTTGCTGGGAGCAACCTTTTCCGCCACATTTCTCTTGGCCAGCATAACATTAGGTCATTTTAGATCATGTTTCCAGATAGCTGACTTCTTTTGTCACTCCTGGAGGAATGTACCAGTACAAAAGGGTGCAATTTGGTATAGCTAGTGCCGCATCTGTGTTTTAGAGATGCATGTGTGAAGGAGACACTGTTCGGTGGTATGGAGTGGAGAGACCTTTGAAGAAAACAGTCTATTTTTTGGAATGGATGAAAAAGAACACAATGAGAACTGGGAGGATATTTCGAAAGTTTTAACGGAGAAAGGCCTGACTTTGAATCTTAGAAAATTTGAGCCCCAAGATTTTAGAATTGGACATTAAACCCAAATGTATTCATGTTGAAGCTGTTCCTGGGGACCTGGATCTGGTGTCAAAAGAACAGTTAGTGTCCTTCCTGGGAATCACAGATTTGTATGCAAAATGTATTGAAAAGTATGCATCTACAGTAGTGCAGTGGTTCCCAACCTTTTGACTCCTGAAGACCCCCCATTGAGTCATTACTGGAAGCCGGGGACCCCCAAGCAATTTGTACGATTTAAATTTCAAACATTAAAACAGTAATTCGCAAAAAATAAACAAACAAGTGCACACCAAACAAATACTCGACTTACTAAAGATTTTATTATTTTATATTAAATGTGCAAAAATAAAAGGATTTTAATTGGAAGGTTGGTGCTGCATCTGCTGACAAACTTTTCAATGTTTGGTTTTATCTCGCGGTATGAGGCTCCTGCCAGGGCGGGACTGGGAACCCACAGCAGCCCTGGCAAATGTTGTCAGATCAGTCCCCGTACGGTGCACACCAAGTGCAGCGAGTGAGCCTGACCACTACAAAGGAGGTTTTGGGGGGCTCTCCCCCAAAGAAAATTTGGGGAAAAATGGTGCATTCTACAACACATTTGTCATTATACATTGAATTGTATTAGCTTTTAAAGCATACTAAATGGTGGCCTTACTGTACACCAGGATATAACAATTTTTGTTGGGGCTCTTTAATGATTCCCTCACTATCAGCCACCAACAGAGCCTCTCATCTCTCCATAGCCCCTCTGTCACATGTATTTAATTTGTTTTAAAGCACTTCTCATACCAGTGTAGGGTGTCGGAGCACTTTCCATCACACACATACAGAGGCAATGAATCATACGTGTGCAAATCACTGTACTGAAAATGTAGCATAAGGCTTAGGGGACTACAAGGTGTAGGATTCACATGTCATCCATACTGGTGGGCATTTTTTAAGAGTGCTTGGTCTAAAGACGCACAAACTCAGGATTCAGAACATAACACAGTGGCTAGCATTGACTTTAATATTAAGAATTTATGATTGTAAAATTGTAAAACAAAATGTGGCGCAGATATACTTTCTCAATGTCTATCTCATTATCATATACGTTTTAATAAAAAGAGTTTAAAAAAAAAAATAAGAAGAATTTATTTCTACTCAAACAAACCTTTTTTAGCAGCATCAGGATAATGAAAGACTGGGAAAAAAACATAACTTACTATTTTGTTCCATGCAGTTTGCATGCAGCCTTTTGATGGCAGTTCATAGCTCACTGTGCTAGATTACGATTGAAACTTATGAACTGCACAGTACCAAAAGAATCTCTGTGACAAAAGCAGTAACCCTCTGAGCTATGTACATAAAAAAATGTTTTTTTAAATGTGTGGTACACATTCTTTGCAGCAGGCATATTTACCATCTGCGCTACCTGGGATGAGTCTAAGTTGCCACTGGACAAAACTCCCATCTCTCTCCTGCAGGTACATTAATTACCAGAGTTATCTTGACACTTTTATTGTTGTCCAAAAACTGCTGATTAGACAAGGAACTTTTCAGTGCTTTTAAAACTGGTGCCTGTGGACCCTCTGGGAATGTGTCACGGACCCCTGGGGGTCAACGGACCACAGATTGGGAGCCACTGCTATAGAGTATGCAACCAGATGTCTGGGCTTCGAGCCATCAGATGGCTAAGCTTAAAGGACAGCCATCTGGTCGCACCAGTATAATGAAACAGGCTCCACTCGACCTTAGATGGGCCAGCCTGGCGTAGAGAAACTCCACAGGCTGAATTCTCAGAGCCCAAACTAAGCCCAAGGTATGGAGCTTTGGGGGGGCCTCCCAGAGCTCTGACTCTGAGCACAGATGCACAGTTTCACTCCGATGAAGCAGGGAAGCCCCCACAGTGCCTGCAACACCCCCTCCTGAGCACTTATTAAATATTGGGCAGAGAATAGAGCCCAGGGCCAGAGGTTTTGACCCTGGGTCAACTGGAGCTCTGACCAGAGACCTGGTCAGAGCTTCTAAACCTGGCCAAGCAGGGCAGCACTCCTTGTGCCTGAGGGACCATGTCCCGGGGTCTAAGTGACACAGCGGGCCAGAGAATGTTGCTCAAGGCCAGGAGCTTTCACCCCTGGGCTAGCTGGAGCTCTGACCCAGGGCTGAGTCAGAGTTTCTTAACCCAACTAAGGAAGGAAGCGCTCCTGTGCCTGTGGGACCCCGGCCTTAGCTGTAAGTGACACAGCAGGCAAAACATTGGGCCCAGGGTCAGGGGCTTCGGCCCTCTAGCCAGAGCCAGAGCCTGGTCAGAGCTTCTTATCCCGATGATGCAGGGGATTCCTCCATGGGCCTGTGGGACTCTGTCCTGGGCACTCAGACACAGTAGGCCTACTCATGGACCCAAGGTCCCCGGGGCCCTATAGATCCCTGGCCCAGGGCCCCTTCATACTTACTCAGCCGAATCCCCATTCACTCAGTGACATAGCAGTCTAGCACAAAGACCAAAAGAGCTCTGGCCTGGGGCTCTGTCAGAGCTTTCCACCCCACAAGAGCAGAGACTAGCCAGCTGCTTGCTTGTAAGGGGCTACAGGACTTTCGCCATCTGGGGACAGCAACCAGATGGACAACAGGTCACTCACATTCTTCCCCTACTAATATAGGGGCAGTTCACACAGAGTGACAGAGGGAGACATTCAAACTAACCTGACATCCTAGAGCCCTGACTGGGCTTGAAGCTTTAAATGAGCCTTCTTTCAGACATCCATGTCAGCTCACAATTCTGAACACTGGGTCACGCTCGGAAGGGACATGTTTTGTTTGTTTATTTTAAGTACAAAACATCACTAGTGACGTTGGCATGGCACATTTTGCACCACCGATATGGGTGTGGTAAAGGACTCAGACATAATTTCGCACACCCCTAATTATAATTTTACACACCCTTAGTTATCTAACTCCACAAATTTCTCCATAAATATGTAGTGAAGCCCTCATTGTATTCAGACTTAACCATATGCCAGTATCATCACATATGTGAGAACATTTGACTAGCACAAAATTTCAACAATCCTTTTAAACGCATAAGAGAACTGGAATACATATGCAAAAAAATCTAAACACTGCAAACAAGTTCAGAATGAATAAATATACTCTAATAATCATGTGTGCTCACCACAATCACGCTTCACCAAAACCACTGCAAAATGTCCCAGTTCTACAGAGGGACATTCACAGAATATCATCCAAGAGTCATGAAAGCTCAGATGCTCTATAACTGTGGTTCCCATTCTTTTGACTCCTGAGGACCCCCATTGAGTCATTACTGGAAGCCAGGGACTCCCAAGCAATTTGTATGATTTACATTTCAAACATTAAAACATTAATTCACAAAACATACACAAACAAGTGTACACCAAACAAATACTTGAATTACTAAAGATTTTATTATTTTATATTAAAAAAATTGCAAAAATCTAAAAAGTTTCATGGGAAGGTTGGTGCTGCATCTCGGCGACTAATGTTTCAATGTTTGGTTTTATTTTGCGGTACAAGGCTCCTGCTCCTGCCAAGGCCGGACTGGGAACCCAAAGCAGCCCTGGCAAAGGTTGTCAGATCAGTCCCCGTACGGTGCACACCTAGTGCAGCGAGTGAGCCTGACAACTACAAAAGGGGCTTTGAGGGGGCTCTCCCCAAAAGACAATTTAGTAAACAATGGTGCATTCTACAACACATTTGTCATTATATATTGAATTGTATTATCTTTTAAAGCATAGTAAACGATGATCTTACTCTGCACCAGGATACAACAATCTTTGTTGCGACTCTTCTATGATTCCCTCACTATCACCCTCCAACAGAGCCTCTCATCTCTCCATAGCCCCTCTGTCACATGTATTTCATTTGTTTTATAGCACCTCTCATACCAGTGTAGGGTTTCAGAGCACTTTATATCACACACATACAGTGACAATGAATCATACATGTGTAAATCGGTGTATAGAAAATATTATATAAGGCAAAGGGGACTACAAGGTGAAGGATTCACATGTCATCCATACTGGTGGGCATTTTTTAAGAGTGCTTGATCTAGAGAAGCACACACTCAGGATTCAGACCATAACACAGTGGTTAGCATTGATTTTAATAATAAGATTTTATTTCTACCCAAACAAACCTTTTTAGCAGCATCAGGATAATGAAACACTGGGAAAAAAACATAATGTACTGATTTGTACCATGCAGTTTGCATGCAGCATCTTTGATGGCAGTGCATAGCTCACTGTGCTAGATTACAATGTAACTTATGAACTGCACATTAACAAACTAATATCTGTGACAAAAGCAGTAACCCACTGAGCTATGCACATAAAATACTGTTTTTTTAAACACATTCTTTGCAGCAGGCATAGTAACCATCTGCGCTACCTTAGATGATTCAAAGCTGCCTCTCGACAAAACTCCCATTTCTCTCCAGCAGGTACATTAATCACTGGAGTTATCTTGACACTTTTATTGTTTCCTGGAAAAAAACTGCTGATTATAGAAGAAACTTTGCAGTGCTTTTAAAACTGGTGCCTCCCTCTGGGAATGTGTCACAGACCCCTGGGGGTCCGCGTACCACAGTTTGTTAACCACTGCAGGAGAGCTTGTGAGGAAACTTTCAAACAATGTTTTAGTAGGGGGAAGTGCTGGAAGAAGCATCAAACTCTCTTTAGACGGATTTAGTGCAAGCTCCTTTTATGAAGTTGTATGCTTTGGGTACACTGAGCATAGTTGCGGTTGGTCCCAGAAATTGTGGCACTGGTGCTATTTTGATGCAGTGTAATGGACGTGGAACCCAAATATTGTTATAGAGCGAGAGCTACTCACTTGCTCTTGGACAGTAGAGCAGTAGAGGATGTTCCTGTGTGAAAAAAAATCACCTGAAGGATTGACCATAAAACTCTCATGAACATGTTGTCTGCAACTGGAGGAATTACATTTACTGCTGGGCAGGCAAGTGTAGCCAGGTTAGCTGCTAAACTTCAAGCATTTCAATTTTCACTAGAGTGTGTGCCAGTGTGAAACAATGTGAATGTTGATTGCATTGCATGTCATGTTTACCGTGAGGCAGTGCTGATGACCTTGTCTGTTGGGAAGTTGCTTCTAACTTGCAAGTCTTGAAAAGTATTTAAAAACTTTATCTCAAAAGGCATTGACAGAAAATGAGTGAAATGATGTGATGAAATGAATAAAAATGATGCAGATGTGGTGATAAAAAAGATAAATATTTGACCTCACCAATGCAATTTACATGGTGAATTGAAGATCTTTTTGAAAGTTCATGAAGAATTAGTGTTTGACGCTGGCATTTTGGCAAGCAGTGATACAATTGTTTCTTTTGTTTCCAGCAGATTTTTTTTTATCAGTATCATGAAGTTTATTTGTGGCTGGCAGGCGCCAGGAGAAGAGTCTCAGAGTTGTATATGTCTGTGATTAGCATATAGGCAGATGGGTTTGTGAGTGTAATCTGTGTAAGGATAGTGATAAACCCGTGAAAGCTTGTGAGTCAAATCTGTTCCTGCTGATTTACCAGCCGGATGGTGCAGGAAACGTGGGATGGATATTATTGTACCTTTTGTGTTACTTCCCAGGAACAAAATATTTGTTTAGGTTTTAAATGGATTATTATTCCTTGTAGCCTGAGATGGAGGTGGTGGAAACGGTGACAGAGGATGTGATTATTGAATCTCTTGTGGAGGTTTTATGTAGAGAAAGCCCTTTTCAGTCATAAGGTCCACGAGACGTGAGTTTCAAAATGGATGAGTACTCGTCAGCATGTGACATTTCCTGACAAGAGGACGGTGGTGAGCCTTCTGGAGGCCAGCATCCAAGTGGAGCGCTTTAAAAGAGTAAATATGGAGTCCATTCAGTTAGCAGGTGTTGGAAGACAGCACCTCAAGCTATCTTGATTGTACACAGAATCACGCCTAAATATAGTGCAGCGTTGTCTGCTATTCAGTTATTGGGTGGAAATAAGCCTGGTTCATGTGTTGTACCTTTTGAAATACAGGTATAGTGGTGATGTAGATATTTCTAATTAATAAAATATTTGCTCATGATTCTGAATGATTTCATACTCTATAGAAATAAGTTTCCTTAAGTTAGTCACACTAGGCCTGAACTAGGCCTCAACTCCATCTTGAATTCTAAACGTGACTGTGTGTTTTCATTTCTTCTCTCTCCACAAACATCAAAATGTACTCTAGTCAAATGTTTTGCTGTGATATGTTCGTGTTGAAATCAGCTTTCCTCTCAAATGTAACTGTGCAAGCGTCTTCCTTTCTTCCTGCCTGCGACTGAGAGCCTATTTATTTAATAAGTCTATTATTGTTTTGTGTGTATCGAGATTTGAACTGTCACATCTGGTGACATTAGGTCAGAAGGGGACTAATTATTTAGGGGCTGGTGTTAGGTGTTTTTGCGCTTTAGTTTTTTTGTGATTGGCTGAGCCTAAGTAACATTTTTATTGTGTGTTTTCCTATAACAGAAGACTCTTTGTTGAGGAAAGTCAAACGTGCTTTGTGATTTGCCTTGCCTGTCTCTGAGAACTATTCTCTCATTTTGGGAAGCAAAACTATACTCATGAATTTACATATGGCCTTCCTTGAGTCTTCTCAAGCCGCATCAATGCTATTTGCTGATTACTATTGACTAACTATGTTTTTGACTTCCGTAATAATTTTACATCTTTTAATAAACCTTCATGGTTCCAAATTTGCTAATGACTCAAGGAGGCTTATTTCTTGAATTATGCTATTTGATTCATTAATAATTATGATCAGTTAGGAGCACATTACCCGGTATATTCTTGAGGATAAAACCGCCCGATCCTGGCAGGCACTTTGGGGCAGATTTACAAGTCCCTTGCGCCACCAGTACGTCACTTTTTGTGACGTACAGGTGGCGTATTTCTCTGCCCCATATTTACAAGGACAGGAAAAGCCACCCTGCGTGGCTTTTCCTGTCCTTGTAAATATGGCCCCTTTACACGCAGCACTTTGCGTGAAAGGGGCGTTCCATGGGTGTTGCTGTGGGTGTTCCCACGCAACACCCATGGAACTAGACACATTTCCAGATTTACGAGGAATCGTAAACCTGGAAATGCGTGTGAATGCTACGCCTCCCCAGGGGTGGCGTAGCGAGGCGCAACGAGGAGAAATGTTTTCATTTCTCCTCATTTTTTCCTCTTTCAATGCGTGCTGCATTCTACAACATGCATTGAAAGAGGAAAATGCCTGTAGTGATTGTTTTTGTGCAGGAAGGTGCCCCTTCCTGCACAAAAACAATCTCCCCATGACGCAGGCATCCTTGCACCTTGGTGCAAGGTTGCCGGCGCATGGCAGCTGTTTGTGCGCTAGCCCAGGGGAGAGCACAGGAATGCGAAATATTATTGTAAATATGTCGCATTCCTGTGCTTTGGAAGTGCCGCAGCGTGGCGCAGCCAAAGGGCTTGCGGTGCCGGGCTCTGGCACTTCCTCGTAAATCTGCCCCTTTATCTTATTAACTCATCAGATTATCAAAGATGGTGCCATCAGCTTTAATGAAGAAACTATTCATGAAGAGGTTAGGCTTAAGGAATATCAGTACAAGCAGAAAATGTGTATATAAATAGAATGTAAATGAGGGAAACTTTCATGCTCAGTAATTGATTTTTTTCATGCTATCTACATATAACTTCCTGTGAATCCCACAAAGGATGGATCTTATATTTTGAACAATGCTTTTGGGGAGGAAGGAGGTAATGAATGGAATATACAAAGGATTTCTTTCAGCAAAGATGGTTTTGTTGAGGGTAGAGAATGGAGTGGAGGAATGTTAGAAATGATACGACTTGACGGGTGTGAATTTTGTGTAGCTAATGTTGGAAAAATAAAGGAGATGGGTCGTCCAATAGCAGGAGGTGGTGTTCCTTTTCATGAACTTGTTTACAGAGAAAGGGTGAGGAAATTCCTTAAGATATGTCATGATTTTGTGTCATAGTTAACATGTTTCTAAGTTAATTTCTTTGAGTGGGAAGGTGTGTAATATGGTTTGTGTGCCTGGTTGAGTGAGCTAATGAATGGCTCTGCGGCTGAGTGGCAATGTTTGGTGTTCATTGTGTGTGCTCATCTTGTGATGCGCATGACAGTATTTGTGAAATGGTCATGTGGAATGCTGTTTGCACTTTGGGGCCAGTGGAAGCTGGCTTGTTGCTGAAGGGCCTTCTTGTTCTGCCGCACCTTTATTTGTACAATAAATTTCGATGATGTTCTTAGACTCGTTGAAATTAACACATATCACTGTCCAATAGTCAAGCAATTTGTAAGGACTTTGTCAGATCAGTAGATTCGAGACAGGTTTCCCACGACCATTGTCCAATATCGTTTCAGCAAGGGAAGGTACGTGAATACTAAAAAACTGTTCACAATTGTAACTTCCTTAGAGGAATATAGAGGTAGGGGTGCGTGACATAGAGAAAAGACAAAATACAGCTGTGGCAGCCCGTCTACTGGATTTCCGGGGGGCATTCACCAATACTCAGACCACTGGCGTAACGAAACTTAAGGGGGCCCCCCTGCAAGGTACGTGGAGGGGCCCCCTCCAGACTCAACCAGGAGCTCTACAGCAAGAGTATTGTTCTGAGGGCCCCCCTGGAGCTTGGGGGCCCACCCGCACCGCAGGGTCTGCGGGGGCCTGTGTTGCGCCAGTGACTCAGACAATCAAAGGAACAGCTTGCAGTAGCCTAAAGCAAACATGAATAAATTAACTATAATGAACCCTACCAAAAATTCAGATGAGATGAAGTATGAGAGAAAACACAATGACGCTGTGAGAAATGCTAATGGTGGGTGAATTCACCAAATGGAGAGTATTCCTGATTTGTCCTCAGTCTCTGGTTACACTACCACTCTCTATTGTCAGCCAGTCTCCACAGGCCCGTCTGCCACCAATGCAGTCCAACTTTTGCCCTAGGTGCCTTTATGTTACATAATGTTTTCATATGTGTGGTCAAATGGCAAACCTTTCTCCTTCCTTGAAGCCTGGTGTGTTTTCTGAACTCTGCCTACGTGGTTATTGGCACTCAACCAAAAGGGGGTTTTATCACATTAAATAATTGTGCTTTAAAAGCTCTTAGGTTGATCTCACATATGTGTTTTTATGCATGCATGTATGGCTGCATGTGGCATTTATGTAGCGCGAACTTAGCCACAAGACAGCAGAGCACTGTGCAAGGTCATGGTTTGAGTGACACAACTCTCACGGATATCCTAAGCCTACCTAGCTTAATCTTGTTTGCTTTTAAATCAATATCAATCAATAATAAATCTTTATTCAGTTGGATATACGACCATAAAAGCTCATATTTTTTTTTTAATATACAGCAGAGTATAAAAACATAAGAAATACTATTACATATCGGATAAAATCATGTAACCTCACATGGCCAGTTTAAATTCATAATGCATACATGTTTCTCAGACTCAGCAATATATAATAAAAAGACAGGCAAAAGTACAATTAAATATCAGATTTTAAAAGATCATGCAACCTCACATTCCCAATTTATGCTTCATGATACATACCTTTTTCTCAAGCTCGGGCCTGAATAATAAAATTTAAAACAGCGAAACAAATCAATGGGGACTCTAAGCGCTGCAAGTCAGTCAAACCTTCAAGATGCGAGTTAAAAGACCTCTCTTTAAGGATTGGCCGTAAGAATCGGGATCTATAGACTGCATAGAGTGGGCAGAATAATAAAAAAGTGCTTGGTAGTTTGGAAGGAAATCCCATCACAATAACAAGGCGCCAAGGAGGCGAAACAAGAAACTGTGGCTGGGAACACCCCTAAATAATGGATCATAGTCATACGAAAACATGAAAGATAAAATCTATACTGGGGAGTTTAATGCACAAAAGATAGGGGTCCATGCCAGTGCACGTAGAAAGAGCTATATACTGTTGGACTGATATCATGTTAATAACTTTCTCCATGTTTAACTTTTTCTTGCGTTTTAAGAACTTCAACTTAATCTGCGCCTGGGTAAGAATGCTAATGTTTCCTGTATTTGCCCACAGATCTGCCAGCCTAATTCTTGCAAAGATAACTTAACATAATTTAACCATGGAATGGCCTGCACACTACTCTGTCTAAAACAACTTCACCAATATCACGCGTAAATTTCAAATCCGAAGACAGACATATTTTGACCTATAGCATAATTGGAGCTAGTCTCACCAAACATTCCAGGAAACCTAGCCCTGTTGCACTGTGTGTGATCAGGCTCGTAATGGATCTCGGGAGTCCTAAAAGTTTGGACAGAAATGTATTCTCTACTGCCTGTAAGGACGACACCGGGGCATAGCCCCATACTCCCGCTCCATATGTAGCCACTGACAGACATTTACTTTTATATAGCATCATTATTCGTTTATGTCCCAATTTTTTAGCAAATCTATAGAGTGCCTCTCATGCTGCTTCAGTAAGTTGTGACCTCTGATTTACAAGGCTATCCCTAGTCCAATTCGCCCAAAATAAAATCTCCAGATAGCTAAAAGTTGATGTTTTCATTATTTGCATACCTCCCACAAAAAGCTTCCTATAGCAGGTGTTTTTGGGGCCACTAGTCAGAATGTAAGATTTCTTATGATTGACCTTGCGCTTCAGATCACACATAAAGCTATTGAACCCATCCAGCCAACCTTGCAGCCCGTTAGCGGTGCGCGATAAAAGCACTGCATTATCCGCATAAAGGGGTATGGGAACCAGGCGTTTGCCAACTTTGGGAACATCTAAGCACGAGAAAAGAGGAGAAAACACAATAAAGCTGTGAGAAATGCTAATGGTGGGTGAATTTACCAAATGGAGAGGATTTCTGATTTGTTCTCAGTCTCTGGTTTCACTGCCATTCCCTCTTTCTCAGCCAGTCTTTACAGGCCCTTCTGCCACCAATGCAGTCCAAGTATTGACCTAGGAGCTTTTATATTACATGGTGTTTTCATATGTGTGGTCAACTGGCAAACATTTCTCCTTCCTTGAAGCCTGGTGTGTTTTCTGAACTCTGCCTATGCGGTTGTTGGCACGCGACCAAAAGAGGGTTTCATCACAATAAATAATTGTGCTTTAAAAGCTCTTAGGCTGATCTCACATATGTGTTAACATGCCTGTACGTATGACTGCATGTGGCATTTATGTAGCGCTAACTTATCCACAAGGCAGCGGAGCACTGTGCAAGGTCATGGTTTGTGTGACACAACTCTCACAGATATATTAAGCCTACATAGATTAAGCTTGTGTGCTTTTCAATCATTTTTTGCACGTGTTTCTGTTCTTACCCACACTTTTCCCTATGAAATGATAACAGTCTTGACAATGACAAACTATTTGGCACAATTCGAATGAATAAAACATTCAGCGGCTGTAATCATCTTACTCAAATGTTCTCTACAGCAACCCCTTTCAGAAAGTGATGATGGTTCCCGAAGTCCCCATTATCACACTGTTATTCCTTGGCATTGGGCTGACTGTGGCCCCAATGAAGTGTTTTCACAGGGATTTTGCCACTATTATTCTTATGGCCACTCATCTTGTCAGATGAGTGGCCATCAGAATAATAGTGGCAAAATATTTTATATTAGTGTATTTCACTCTTTTGTTATTGCTCACCTTTAGGGAGCATGTGAAAACCCTTATCGCAAGTACATCGATACTGTGAGGTTCATGTGAGAAGGAAGATTCCGCAGGGGAGAATATAGATTCCCCCAACATTTTGTCCTATTATCTATCTCGGTGGGTAATACCATTGCGTGATAAAAATGAAGAGTATGTCTGATTAAGTATGTAGAATGAGTTGGTCTGTTTGAACTAGTATGTGAATCACCATGGATGGAGCCCAAAATTTAAATATAAATGTTTTTTTATTATATTTATCCATTTGTCTGTTTTTGTTTAATTAGTGAACTGCAATATGTCATATGATGTATCCAATGTAGATTTAGAAAAAAACTCTAAATGCACTTTTTATGCAATGTTTTTTTAGATGAATGTGTTGGGAGACACTAAACTATATTTGTAAGCCTGAAGAAGGTGGTGGATCAAACTATACCACCGAAACGTGTCGCTTTGTGTTGAAAACGCACCCAAGCAGTACCGGTTCTACCAGGAGAAAAGAACTTTATAAAGTGTTGAACCAGGGCTATCAATTTCTGTTTTCTGTACTTGGTGTGCCAATTTGACCCATCGGGTTTTGATGTCATTATTGCTTGTGATATTCTCCCATGTTTTCTGAATGAGTTGTTTTTCATTTATATGAATATTTGATATAAATGATGATACATAAGTTTTTAAATCTTTTTTATATTTTCTGAATTTTAATAGGATCCTGCCAATAAAAACATTTTATATTATATCTTTTTAGTTTCAATTCAACTATTGGTGATTACGTTGTGTGGGTATGAAAGCAGCGTGTATTTGTATGCTCAAAAGAAACCCAAAGGGATCATGTTTTTGAGATAGTGCACAATCCTAAATCGCCAGGCAGGATGTGAGAGGAAGGACCACAACAAATGTGAAAAGACAGAATGTGGAAATTGAATTTATAGGTATGGAAATAGGTGGTGGGTGGATTTGGGCCTTATACAATTACCATTGGTATGTAATTCTAACTGATAGAGCCAAATTGGTAGTGTGGGGTCTAGATGTGAATTTACCAGCACATGTTAAGGATAAATCTAATAAGCAGGCATGAATACTTTAACAGACTTATAATTTGAGGAAAGAGTGTTGTGCATGTATTCCAGTATAGTTAGTATTAATCAATCTACCTTTTCATTTTGCTTACAGCGGTGATGGTGTTTGCTTATGAGTAGACATGAATAAATGAGAACATGCCTTTCAGCGATTCTGTACTTGATAGCCTGGTCCTTGAATTTATGTATCCAGCTAAAGTTCAAAGGGCAAATATAGATCTGCTACAGAGGTGAGTTCATTAGCATCTTTTTGTCCTATTTTCTGTCATTCCGAATTGTTATTATTGTTGTATTTGTATTGTACTGTAGGCAGCCAATCATGCTGCCTAGTGGCACTAAGTTGCACTTGTGTACAGCGTCTGTGCTGTATGTAAGTGAATGCATTGGGTTAGGCAGAGACCTGGCTGTGATAGATGAACTTTGGTAATGTAATAACTTGAAATCTCAAGTTCGGTTGAGGGTGTTACATACGACTGTAAGCTGTCCGTGAGTGTAGCCGAGGTGGTAGTAAGGGCCATGAGCTGTAGGTAATAGACTAGGAGGTGTCTTCCGCACAGCGTCTTAACAGCATTATTGGCCCCCGGGCAAAGCAGTCCACTGGGCCCTGCCTACACAACCACTCACAAAAATAAAAATGTTTAACGGAAAATTAGTGCTAAATTCTGGTCTGCACGGGGCGCCTATGCTCGTGGGCCCCTGGGCAACTGCCCAGCATGTCCATGCGTTAGGACTCGCATACCGATCTAGTCTGGCAACCCCATGCTTTCGTCTCTGCATCTCAGAACCCCAGTCAAAGGCCTGTATAGGTTTTTCTGTTTTCAGGATTTTCCTGAATATTAGGCAATAAGCTGTGGCGGCAGGCATTGTTTGAGACAATTATTTAGTCAGAGGTGCCTGTACTTACAGCCTCTGTGTTTTTGTCATTCAAGGATTGTCTACGGACTGTTCAAATGATAGATGAATGAACAACACCAAATATTCTTGGTCCATGTTCCACAATACCTTACAAATGTTACTAAATACTGTCAATGTATTATTTATTTCACAGTTAGGCAGTGGAGTCCTTTTAAGGTCAGTGTGATGTGACTGGGATTTTACTTTTGTTGATAGTCAACGGGGCTGTGTGGCCGCATGCACAAAGCAGTCTGTCATTGAAGGTTCCAGTATAAATCAATTTACAGTTGTCCAAGTCTGCTGTCTGTGCTAGGCACACGGGCCTCATTAGTGCCCCTCACTGGCTCACCATCAGGAGCTGTAGTAACTTGTATGGCGGCCCAGCTCAAAGGGTTTCATTATCTCACTGGCCACTGTATTTACTTCAAGTTTAACTCTAGGGCTGAATCAAAACTTGATACCACATTTATTTCTTTATCAGGACTGTCCCCAGAACTAGAGGTTACATAATCACAATTGTCTTCTACTAGAATTACATGTACCCTCCAGACTGTTTTTTTGTATCTCTCCCTTAACTAATGCATTCGATTTTAATTAGATCAAGTTGCTCGATTAACTAAGCAAACTGGCCTGCATATATGTTGAATAGTATTTGTGACAGGGCAGATTCCCTAAGATATGCTGCAGGACGTATCTCTTTGATGATTTGGCTCTGGTCATCATTACCTTACTTTGGGGTTGGAGGAACAAGAGGAAATGATCTGAGAGAATGTCATGCTCTACCTATAGGTTGTGGTTGGGTGAAGGACCATAAGTAGGTAGGTTTTAATTAAAAAAACTATGAGGGTGTGCTATCTGATAATTACTATGGGGTTTCTGACACTCTCATGAGTCTAGACCCCTATTGGCCATGACGTACATGGACAGTGGTGCTCTACGGTGATCAAAATATCTTGTCATTTCCCAATCAAGGATTATACTGTGGCCTGCAATTTGGTACTACTTCACTATCAGCCATTGTAAGGAAATGGGTTATTACCTGGTGAGGATGTGAGTCCTTCCCTAGTAATAAGTCCAACATTTTGTTAGGTCCAACACATAAGTTGAATTATTAAATGGGGGCTCAATACCAGTTAACTATGGCACAGTGCAGACAGATTTATCCTAAAGAAAGTGTGTATTTAGCTGTACCTAAACCGTTAAAAATTCAAAACAGAACATAATAAAAATCCCACAACCAATTTCTAAAAATAGAGAACATTTTAATTAGAAAAATGACACAAAAATGATTGAGATAAATAAGAGGAACCAAAGATACAAATGTTTATAGTTTTATTGCAAAAAGCACCAAAAAAAACTAAAGCGCCAACCAGAAGCCACTGTTTGCAGTTGACTTGGACTTAGGTATGACTTCAGGCTGACCTCGATTGAGTGTAGGTCGGATCCATCAAAGTGGGTCATTCTGGTCAAAGATTTTACCTTCTTCTTACTTAGTTTCTGGAATGAAATTCAAAATCCTCCAGCAGGGCAAAGTTGTAACCCTCCCGAAGTTAGATAGCTGATGGAGAAGGCCAAGGTAAAGCTGTTGCTTTTGGAGGGAAATGCTCCAAATGGGTAAATATATATTTCATGGTTCTCCCATTGGTTGTTCAATTTTTGCCCTGTCGCCTGATTAAGATTTAAACCTTCAGACTTTGTTTTTTTTGCTGTGAGATCCTACTGAAACTCCAGAGTTCTTAGATGTTTCCCAAAAAGGTTCTAAGTCACAACCTTTCACACTTTCTTTATCACTTCTTCTTGGCCACTTCTAAGACTTCCAAGACCTCAGGGACAGTACGTAGATGTCAGGCCTCACTCCAGCAGTGACACAAACAGGGTTCAGCCCAACAGGTCCAGTTGCCACTGGCTAGTTGGGCACTTCAGGAGAAAGGCCTCTTACAGCTTGTTGTGCCCCTGTAGCGATACAGGAAGTAATCCAACTGATTCTTGGAGTCCACTTCTTAGTCTTGGCTACAAGTGGGAGGAGGGTAGGCCCTTCAGGCCTCAAGACAGTTACATACAGTAGGTCCAGTCCTCTTCTGTTCTTTGGCAGGTCCAGATGTGTTCTGATGAGACAGGGGTGAAGTGTCACTTTTGTAGGATTCACTGGCCAGTGAGTTGGGGTGACACATGGCCAATCCCTAACCAAAGAGAAAAAGTTCTCGAGGGCAAGCCTTCCTGCTTTTGCAGTACATCCTCTTTGCCTTACTGCAGACTATCAAACAGTGCACTATTTTAAGTTAAATAAAATGCTGGTGGCACAGCATTAGATGTACCTAGGGAAATAAGAAGTCCCATCATCCTCAACCACAGTAAACTGGTTCTGGGACTAGCTCTCACTCCCGCCGGGATGGGTCCAGGATGGCTACGCTGTGCCCTTGGGTCAAAAGGCCTTCTAACCCCATGTCTCAATTACACTTCCTATGAGTGGCCAGCCCTCACTGTGGTCCCTTTCAATAAATGTAGTATCTGCACCCTCCTCAACTGCGTTTCCTGAGAGAAGATGAGGTACATACCTCACACCCAGACCTTTCTGCCATTGTAGCCTATACCATTGTTTCTGCCCAAGGAGCAATTTTCATGGCTCATTAAAGGGAAAGCATTGTCGGGTGGCAGCTGCTGGCAGGTTAAGGCTAATTAGCTCACTGGAGCTTCAGGCATGCAGAGGCTACATTTTTTAAAGTTACCTTTTCGATATATTTATCAAAATCCAACTTCAGAATTGAATTGGATTTTAATCGATATTAAACAGAGTGCTTGAAACATTTCTGTAGCTTATCCCAAAGTTAGCAAAAATAGAATTTTATTTGCACTTTAGTTTTTGTATAGGATAAGCTACAGCCCTTTATAGTGAAAAGAGTGTTTGTGGGCCTGTCACTGAAGGAACATATCACCAAGATATGTTTACATGTTACACTTACTTTTGAATAGTTGCCACCCTCACCAGTGGGCCTCAAGACCTATTTAATGTTGATTTACTTAACATTTAAAATTAGGGTTGCTTCCTGTAAAAAGGTTTGTATGCTAGTTTAAAATCTGTAGCATTCAGGGTACACATGTAGGCCTAAAGCCATGTTTCTCCTTGCCAATCTAGTGGATGATGCAACAGATGCTGCTGTTCACAGTTGACTCTTAAGTGTATTTGTCATGCTATTGGTGTATTTTTCTGCACCAAATACTATGGCCTTGCTGGAAAGCAAATTATGCCAATTGGGGATTAGTCAGTTTCACCATGTGTTAGGGGTCAGACAGGTACACTGGGGACTGGACAACTGCATTACAGCGTGCAGAGTTCAAATGCCACCCATACGTGTAAGTATAAAATGTGGGTGACCATGCAAAAGGAGGGATTTTGCAACAGCCATGGATTTTTCCAGAATGTGACAGGTTTATTTAAGGGGATTATGGGAGAGCTTGTTTTTTATGATATCCACTCAATTAATTTTATTATTTAGATTTGAATTATGCTACTGGGTCTCTCCAGTATTGTTTAAGTGCCTGAAGACTCTTTTTCTATTTCAATACTTTATTCTCGTAATAAAATCATAAAAGTAAAATAAATTACATTTCAAAAACCGTAAAACAGTTCTTAAAGATCCTTAGGTTACACATTGGCAAAACGTCTACCTTATTTTGATTGGTGGTTGATGGATGAGGTTGGAGTTACGCTCCTTTTTTCATCATTTTCACTGCTCTGGTTTATGATTTTGTGTATAGTGTGCATTGAGTATTGTCTGCCTTAATAAACTGTCATCATGGATTCGTCCTTGTTTTTGGCAAGTTTTGGCAAGCAGTAAATCACATTGTGTGCTGGAGGAGTAGTTCCATGTCACTGTCTTCTCTAATCAATGTGAGCCTGTCTTTTGAATGTATCATTTAACATAGACGACTTCTGACCAGTCCTTTGGTTTGCTTATATTAGTTTTCCTTTTATTGAGTAATAGGTATTTTGAAATCCAGTTTTGTTTATTTCCATTTACTTGAACTTGGTTGGTTGGTTAGTGTAGTTTGTCCCTTACTATGAAGATGAGGGCCATCTATCATGCTTAGCAGCTGGCATGGGGGTGCACATGCACATTCCATAGCAGCCATATATGACTGGTGTTTTTGCAAAGGTTGTCGGCAATGCTTGTGTATGCAAGGCAATGTAACAGCCAGGGCCGTTTCTAGGTGTTTTGCGGCCATTTTAAAATTTCTTTTAAGTGGAATTAGTGTTTCGAGTTGGCCAATGAGGATTTTCAAGCCGTAAATGAAACAAAAGTATGAGATGAAGCGCAATAAACAGCCCGGCGACAGGTGTCAGGCCCACATTAACATTTTTTACAATTTAAAAAAGTGTAAAGAAAAAACTAAAGAGGGGTTGAGGGGCAGGAAGGAAAGAGGTAGCAATGTTGAGTGCAGAGTCCAAAGAATGCAAGAGAGCAAAAAAAAAGAAGCAATCAGTCTGGTGGCAGTGTGCTGTTGCCATGTCTTAGCAAAAATTGTTTATAATGAAAAACAATAATAAGGGGAAAGAAAGGACAGGGAAGAAAGAGAAAGCAATGCATAAGAAGGGGATTTATGGTGCTGAAAACATGGGTGCTTGGGGGTGTGAGACAGAGAGAGAGAGATATAGAGAGAGGGGGAGGAAAGCCATATGCTCACATGAAAATCTAGATGTTAAACAAATGAAAAATAGCTCCCTGATATCAGCAGGGAAAGAATACAACTCATTCAGTCAAAAGGATGGTAAAGTAGAAATGGCCCAGGTGAGGAACAAACTCTAAAATAATTAGGGAAAACAATATATCAGAATAATCTAACTGAGATGCAAAGTAAAGATAAATAATGAGCAAGGGATAGTCCCAAAACCTAACCTATGCAATGGTGGCTGGCATATACCGGGGGAGGGGGTGGGGGGGGTGGTTTGGCAGGTGCACGCGTGGGGAAAATATTATTTTAAAAAAACTTATCTGACATGACGTCCTTGCTCCGGACCTCTTCTTCACTGCAACTGGATGCTGGATCTCCCGTGCCCAGTCCTAGCACTGCTCACATGCAGCATGCGAGCAGCGCCAGGATTGGTGGGAGCGGCCTCACTCGTTGCTCCACCACGCCCTGGAGGCCTGCACTGTCTCTCAACCCAGCTTTGTTTTTAAGACAGCTGGGTTGAGAGGCTTAAAGTGCGCATGTGTGATTGGCCGTCTCAAGACGGCCGGCCAAAAAGACATGCGCACTTTAAACAGTGATTAGCCAGCCCACCATCCTCCCTGCTGCTGTCACTCAGCAGCAGCCCCGCCCTTGCCCCCGCCCTGACGCTCGGTTGGGACAGGGGATGAAAAATAAAATGGTAATAAGTTACCGTTTTATTTTTCATCTCTGGGGCTTTGGCGGAGGTATTTTAAGTGGGCGATGCTCCTCCGCTTCAACGGAGGAGCCGCCCCTAAACCTATGTAATATTAAATTTTATTGGCGACAATAGGTCTCACGAACACAGGGTGCTAAAACAATATTGTAGCAAGGGTGCCATGGCCCTTAAGCAAGTAAGGAATGAGGAAACCTCGGGACTGTAGTTTAATGATAAAAGGCAACCATAAACGGGGCAGTGGGTTTCTCAACCCACTTGCCCTTGCTGCCACTGCACCTGCTGCACTGGCAGCTACACCTATGAGCTAAAGCTCTCTATAATCGAGAACTTAAAGGGAAGTGTTATAAAGCAGAAGCAAATGATGAAGCCAATGTTTTCCTTGTAGACACTGTGATTCAATGTAGTATGCACTATTTTGCATTCAACCTCATAGACACATTTCTAAAATCCCCATTCTCTACAGTAAAACGCTTAACATCTTAGTATGATGGTTTAAGAAAACAACATGAAGCTAAATAAATGGAACCATTTATGACGATCCATTTTACTGTAGCTCTTTTATTAGAATATGCCTCACAATTCCGCAGCCTGTCACCCCGCATGTTGTTACAACGCATAACATTACCCCGCAAGTCGTACCAACGACTTGCGGAGGGGGGCGCTGGATGTTGGAATAGTATAATTTACTATTCCAACTCCAGTCTGTGCGGACAGTAGGGAAGGTGTTGAATTTTAAATCCAATACCTTCTTCCCCCTTCCGCAAGTCGTTGTTACGACTTGCGGGGTAATGGTATGCGTTGTTACAACGCGGTTGTGGTAACGACCGCGTTGTAACAACATGCGGGGTGACGGTTTCGTGGTGAAGGTTGTTCACCCTTTTATTATACTTGTATGGGGAGAGGAATTGTGTCTGTCTCTTTGCCACCATTATCTTTAGACTTTTCGTACTTCAGTCTTCCTGAGATATGCTAAACGTTTTCAGTGTTGATCCTGGGTAATCAAGAGGCAATGACTAAAAACATCTAAAAAATGTGGATTTCTGCATTCTATTCTTATCACTCAATGAACGTTTTCTTCGCCCAATCGTCCCAGGATGTTCCCGAATATGGTTGCATGCTAAGTGTTCTGCATGAATAAAGTCTGATCCCGGCATTGTACATTGCTCTCTCTGCTGTAGTTGTAAGAGATATCGACTGGTGCTTGCCTCCAGCCTGCAGCACAGACCAGGATGATCATAACAATCAGGACCAAATTGTAAAATGATGTTACAGATTGCAACATGTTTCCTCCACGCTTTCCAGATCCTAAGCTGGAACATTTTCTTCATTGTTAACATTTACTGAACGCTTAATGATGTAGAAAAAGTTAACACTGCAAGCCTTAAAGCAGCAACTATAAGACATCACAGTGGTGCCCTCCAGCAACTGGTACCTGACGTAATAGCAGGGCAAGTCATTAATTTGTAAATGAATGAGTGCCGGTGCCGGAAGCGCGACTAAGAAGCCTGTGGCCAGCGCAATTTGTTATTGGCGCGCCGAGTACCAAGGCTCCGTATTCTTTAATCTGTCTCAGGCCTCTTTAATCCTCTACCAGACTCTCGCTGCCCCTTTATCTTACTGTTGCAGGTTTCTGCCTTCTCACTTTTTGACGTTTTTTTCCGTCTTTGTCTTTCCTCGTCTGTCCGCTTTGTGTGTTTTTCCATCTCTTGGTATCTTTAAATGTCTAATTGGGAAAAATAAGGGCTGGTCCCCAAAAATGACTGCCATTGGCCCTACCTGGCACACACCCGCTCAAATTAAGCTCAGCTCGCAGTGTCCCTCCTGACCATTAGCCCTTTCTACAAGTATGCAGTTCCCTTTTCACTTCTATATAGTAGTGTGAATTACTTAACTTGGCTATTATTAAATAGTATTACGAGCCCACGGGGACTAAGGTCCGATTACAAAGTAGCCGGATTTTAGTGAGGGGATACCAGGGGGCTGGCATTAACATTCCTGGCTCGTATCTCACACTTAAAATCTGCTGTTACAAGTTATTCAGCTAGGGATGGGGAATGGCCTGCAGACCCAGCTTTAGTGAGCCATAGGCCCTTCCACCTGCTTTGGTCAAGCGGTAAATGGGAAGAGGGGGATCACTGCAAGTTGGAGGGTGAAGGTGAAAAAGATGAGAGCCAGTGGGGTATTTGTGCCTTTGGCTGCGGATGGGCATCACTGGCACTTAACTCTGGGGACCGGGACTCTATTTTTCCCTCCTGTATGCCCTGCATGTCCTGAAGGAAAACTCTTTGTCCCACCAGGAATTGCATCAGTTGACATCATTGATGAGAGCTGTCGGGTGCTTTCACTACAGAGGGGTGGCATCAGGGTGGAAGAGGTGGCTAGACTGAAAGAAATTTGTGCTCAGTGTGAAGTCTAGCATTCACTGATTTGAACTGTGCTGGAGTGGTTTGGGCTGGGCCATGCAGCCCACGCCTGGCACATGTAGCGCACAGGACCAACTCTTTGCATACTACATCTGGCCTTGCAGTGCCCAGTCTTACCACCCAAGTCATCTGTCGCAACTACGCTTAAACTTCACTCAGGAGACCGGACCATAACATTGCCAGTCAGAGACCGTCTGTGCCTTGCAGGCAACAGCAGGCACACAGAGCAGGTGCACCTGCTCCTAGTCCAGAAAGACTTTGGGGTGATGACCTGCGCTGTCACCATAACAACTGGAATTTAGTGGTCTGCAACATGCGCCCATTTTATGCTCTCCGTATATAAAAATTAATCTGTTTTCCTGCAATGGAGAAACGTCCCCACTGTGCACTCCTCTGAATTATTTTAAGCATATACGTCCAAATCCACCCGTATTTATGGGTAATGATTCAAGTTATTCTGGTCAAGTAATCACCAAAACCTTGACATGTTTATATCTTCATTTATTGAAGTAAAGTCTTCAGATCACATATTCTGTTAAGCCATAACACTATATACATCAATCATCACATGAATCAATCATCCCAATGCATTTCGGGACTGGCCCTTCGTCAGGGGAGTGCATCGTACAAAGTAACCAAAATAACGTTGCATGAAAAGGATTATATACCCACGCCAGCTGATAGAATAGTGGGGGAAACAAGTGAAAAACAAAGCTGTGGGCAAACCTTGGTGCTCAAATATCTCAGACAAGGTGACCGAGCAATAGTGAAAACCATTGGCAAAAAACAATGGTGAGCTCAAATGTTAAAAAATAATAATAAAGGTGAACCCAAACGTTAAAAAGTAAATAATAAAAATAAATAATAATGAATAGATAGACTCACACAGTCTAAAAGGAGTGCCATGCTCCCTAAAACAAGAAAGAGGGTCTCGAGTGTGGACAGACAGAGTTTTAACGTGCGGTCGTGAAAGCACAAACGAGACGCGAGAGTAGCCGAGCAGACTTAACTGCCAAAGAGCAAAGTGCGCGTTAATCAAAGGTGTCGTGACTCATGAAGTGGCCTGTCTAAGTGGGGACACTTGCTACGAAAAGTGAGGATAAATGCGATAATACGACAGCCAGAATTTTAACATGCGGTCGAGCAGGCTTGGAGCAGCACGCAACAAACCTAATGAATGCAAAGCGCGCGCCAACCAGCGGGGCCATGAATTAAATAAAGCCTGCTCGACCGCATGTTAAAATTCTGGCTAGCGTATTATCGCTTTCCTCCTCACCTATTTTTTTTAGAGAAAAAAGATCGAAGTAGTGGTAAAGTGGAGAGAGTGCTGATAAAGGCTGGAGCAGAGGCAAAAAAGAACCGAGGTAGAAGTGAGAGGGACCCGGGCATGGAAAGAAAAGGAGAAGAAAACGAATGGGCAGAGGAGAGAAGTGAAAATCAGAGCTGGAGGGAAAGATGCGGTAGACCATGGGTAACAAAAGAAAAAGAGAAAAGGCCTAAAATGAAGCGAGATTAGGCAGTTGACTCAAGGAAAGGTAGCAGGATAGAGAGCAGAGCAAGAGTAAATAAAGGATAGTAAGAGAGGCCTTGCCTGGTGCGGGAAGATCACAAAAAAAGTGATGGATGGATTGCTTGAATTAATCTCAGCCACTGCCAATTACTCGGGCCGCATCCCCGACCATTGTTACTTAGGACATCAGGCCTCCTCAGTTTCTACCCAGCCATATGCAAATCAGCCTTGACCCTGCTCCAATGGGAACAGCCCAGCCCCAACTGCCACTGCTGGAAGTTAGCAATGCCACTGTAGCAAACTGGCAGTGCCCTCCTTAGAAAACATTCGAGTGCTGGCACTTACATTTTTTGTTTTTACAGATTAAGCACCGGCATCAACTGGCTGGACAGGATGATGGGAGGCGAAGGTGATTCTTCCATGCTTCCCTTATGCTGTAGGAGGGATTTTTTGGGGGACACGGGGCGGTGGTCTGGGCTGTTCAATGGCAGCAAATATCTGCCGGACTGCACTTCATTTTACTGGCCAGTAAAATGGGGCCTGGGGATCTTGCACCTGTGATCCCAGGGACAGGAACATTGGGCCCGTTGTTATTTGGTGGAGCAGCATCCCCTCTGGGGTTACTGCCCTGTCTAACCCGCTAATTAGGACCTAAGTAGCCTAAAATGTTGAAGGAGTAGGGGAGAGAAAATTCACAACAGATTGCAGAGAGATGTATACACAGTTCTTGCAATTACTGAACAACATGCAAAGATAGATCTGTCCAGGATTGCACTGGTCTGTCACTCTCACCTTCTTGTAGCATATCGGGGTTGGTGCTAACCTGTACAGGAGTAGGCTGAAACCTGGTTTCGGTGGCAAAGAATTTGTGAGTTATATAATAATTCTCGAACATCATTTGATACATACTAAGGGGCATATTTACAAGGGAATCGCAGTGCGTGGCATTAAGCACAAAATGCTAACGCCACGCTCTGCCATTCTGAAAACGCTGGGATGACCGTATTTACAAAGATACAGCACATCCCTGCATTTTCCCTAGGGCTGGCGCTAAATTAAGCTGCCTAGTGCCAACGCAGGCACCCTTGCACCATAGTGCAGTGGTGCCTGCATTGAGGGAATGATTGTTTATGTGCAGGAAGGTGTTCCTTCCTGCACATAAACAATCACAAATGGCGATTTGAAACTTCTATGTGTGCTGCATTGTGCAGCACACATAGAATTTGCAAATCGTCATTTTTAATGATTGTTTATGTGCAGGAAGGGACACCTTCCTGCACATAAACAACCCTTCATGGCGTTTTGCTGCTTCTATGTGTGCTGCACAATGCAGCACACATATAAACAGGAAGAACGAGGCGAAGTAAAGCATTTGTCCTCATTTCACCTTGTTAAGACCAGGTTTTCCCTGGTCTTAATTTTGGCGCTGCCTCCTATTTGCACCACCCTTGCAAATAGGGGGCAGGTCACAATCAATGGGTGTTGCGGCGGAACGCCCACCGCAACACCCATTGCCCACTCCTTTCATGCTAAGTATAGCGTGAAAGGGTGCCTTATTTACAAGGCAGCGTTAAGCCATGTTAAGTGGCTTAACGCCACCTTGTGAATAAGGCGAAGCCCCTATAGCCACAGGAACGTCGTTAAAAGTGACGTTCCTGTGGCGATAGGGGCTTGTAAATATGCCACTAGGTGTCTTCACTTGCAAGAATCAAGGAATCCTTATGTACATGTTCAAGAACAATTCTCACTCGCCAGTCTTACTAGCCAAAGCCATGGCTGTCTAGAATGGCCGTGCCACAAAATATTGTTCCTCTACGCACAGTAGACCCTAAGACTCTCACACACGTGAGGCATCGTTCTCAATGTGTTCCTCCTTCATCAAGGTCTGGGGACCTCTTTCCTCTCTTATCGAAGCCCAGAAGTGGCGTCCACCTCCACTGCAGAAATGGGTAGTAACGAGGTATTAGAGAATTATATAACTGGTCTGAGGTCCATTACGCCCCCCTAAGCTTCCAGCTGGAAACAGGCATGCATAAAGTCCTTGGCTTTAATACTGGAGTTCAAACCGGGAGGAGAGACCACCCCGGGAAAATAAATCTGCATCCCGCACAGCACTGCAAGTCACAAAGTGGCGTTGGTAATTGTATCAGTGGTGACCTGCAAAGTGTCACATAATTTCTGCCAAAATCCAAGTCATTCATCCCATTTCCTTTGAATTCGCTCTGTAATCTGTGTCTCATGGAGGCAGACTGGTGGGGCCCGAGTGGGTCTGCAGAAAGGGCTGGCAGGTGGTTCGAACATGGCATTATGCCAGACCATCTCGCTCTTGGGTTCCCAAGGCCCCTGTCCACCCACCAGGAAGGGCTCCTCCATTTACAGGATCATTCTAAAGGGAGGCCTTCTTGCTCCCCTACAACATATACTAGGCAGTATGGCAAACACTCAGCAGGAAGCTTACCTGCAAGCTCCTCACTTTGTCTCTGAAGACCTGAAACCATCTCTGGAACCTTAAAGAAAATTTATGCTCACATTGCAAAGACTCGGCTGCAGGAGCACCCCAAATCATCATAATCGGAGACACAATAAATAATTCCAGACCTCATAAAGGCATTTTCACTGACCTTAACCTTATTGCTGCCATAGACCAGTATTTGGGCATCATCTGGGGCATAGTAACAATGAATGGTAAGAGGCCTGCAGAAACATTGCACCCGCTGCAAGTTCATTTACACTTCTTGCTCACCATAGGGAAGACAGCTATGCAGATAACATAATAAACATGAACAAGAGACAGATCAGTTTATTCAGAAAATGAGCAATTTATAAATTCTCATTGCAACTCATCACCTAACTCCGTTGGAATCTATTTTGCTAGCTGATCAGGTGCAAATGAAAACAAGAAAATAAATAACATCGCACCATATAGGGCAGAATCTAACATTTGAAGTATCAAAAGAGGATATGAAAGATTTGCAATTGGTCAAAAAAGTGTTATGTTAGGTCAGACTTGTAGAGCGCACTAATCACCCGTGGGGGTATCCAGGCGCTTGAGTAGGCGAGTGGGCAAATGATCCCCGTGAAGTTATTCGAGAAGTGGGCATGATACATCAGGACATCTGAACTCCTCTCTGTAAGTAAGAATGCTCGATAGGCAAGCAGAAGTATTTCAAGAAGAAGTGAGCCTGCTTCACAGTAAAGAAGTGTTCATGATTAGAAAAAGAGTGAAGGCCAAAAGGGAGCACACTCCAGATGCCGCAATAGGAAAAATACTCATTTATCTTTTGAGATGACCTATTTGCGATAAAAAATATTAATTCTGGAATTAAAAGAGTCTGCTTTGTGAATGAAGAAATTGTGATGTGGTGGACTCACACTATATTTACTTGTTCCGGTCAAAGAGATATAATTGCATACGTTCCATTGACATGTAGTGGGAAACAAGTAGGGCCTTTGAGTGAAATGAGCATTCTTAAATAAAAAACATTAAAATCACTCCATGAACTCTATCATAGTAATCTAACATCATTAATACCTAGTAGGATATTAAACATAGGTCATCAGAGCATTATCAATATCAATACTAAACTAATAGAGAAAGACCTGAGCAAACTGTTCGTAATTCCCCAGAAATAACATTTGAGCAGAGCTGCAAGAAATGCAGTAACAGTTTTGCAGATTAACAAAAGTGTTGTAGTTCCTAAACAAGTGGTTAAGTACCATGTAGTTATCATTATAACTATGATGAGGTCAAGTAATAAAAGAAAAACAGAATTACATTAGTGTTACATGTCACATACTTGCATTCGTCAAGCTTTGCACAGGATACACTCGAATATTGTGGCCATTGAGTGGTGGTAGGCAGGGGGTGGACAGATGTGATTAGAAGAGGATGGTCATTAATAAATTCCAAAATAAGGATTCCACTTTCAGGTTTGTTGGTCACTCCAGAGGGAATAGTCTTGCTTTCTCTCTCTTTGGTTTTGTTACTGCAGGGGTCAGTTGATTGGTGCTGTGAGTGGGTATGACCAGTGAGGGACAGATTTTTGATAGGTAGATTTTGTGTCCGCATGGCTTTGTAAATTATGCTCAGGGACTTGGCCTGCATGACAGTAGAGTAAACAGTGTATGTGTCTGAGTGTGGGAGTGATGCAACCGTATTTTATTGCTCTAATGACTAGAAGAGCAGCTGCTCAGAAAGCGCCTACGAGTAGGTTGAATGTGGTGTCTGGAAGACCTGCTGTAGTCAGAGAGGGTGAGAATTTGAAATTCAGTGCAATAGGTGGCGACTGGGACAAAGGTTTCTATCTTGTGCAGGAGGATAATGTGATATTAGGCTGCCTGGTCTTTCTTGTTGACATGGTCCCTGTGGGAGAGACATGGATCATTATAGAAGCCCATTCCTTTGGAGTTGGAGGAGAGGAAAGAAGTCAGAGACTTGTATTGTGGTCAGCATGTCATCCACCTGTATTTGCAGTCTGGTCTCTAGAGGCCTAGCTTCAGCAATCCTAGCGCTTGGCTCTCGTAAGAGCACTACCAGCCCCTCAGGTTAGTAGCGCTCATAGGAGCTCCGACACTCCATGAATATCTTTGAGTTCGATTGAAGCCTTTGGGAGCTGTACTGGCCTGGGAGAAGGTGGTTTGGAACTGTCCAGTTGGACATACCTTTTTCTGTTTGATAGGAATAAGGAATATCATTTGAGGACAGCGTCAGAGATTCCTATGCCTGTGGAGAGAGTTCCGAATAATACCTAATGATCAACCACATTAATGGTTGAAACATGGTTGAGAAGGACCAGGAAACAGCGATAATTTTTTTCAGATGGTGCAAAAATTAAGACTGTTACTCCCCATAGACTAATAAAATGATAATTGATTTAAAAGTTAATTTAACCGTGTTTAATAAGCAATGTGGAAATGGGTTACTAAGTAATGCAAAATTTCTAATTATTCTCACATTTTGTGTTTTACCTAATGTGCAGAAGTCCCACCTGCTTCCCCACTTCGCCAATGCTGCTTCAGAGGTCCCGTGCCTTCCCTCACCTTAGTGTGTCACCCATGTCCCTCCTCTCCTTTCCCGGCCCATATCCCATCAGACCTCACCTAGGTGTCATTTCCCCTCCATCCCTCTGCCTGGTGTTCAGCCGAAATGTAACCTTTTTGTCTCTCCCCTCCCTTCATCGTGACCCATGCTTCGTGAGAGGTCCCTTGGAGCTCCTCTCCTCTTTACCATCTCTACCAGTGATTCAACCCCATAGATTTGACTATTCTGCCTCATTTTGCCTCATTTTGCCTTTTTGTCTACGCTGGGCATCCTCCCCCTTTATCTCTCTCTTGTGCTTCCTCACAAATCTGCCTTAATTTGCCCTCTTGGTCTCCCTCCTCTGCCATTCCAGTCACTTTTGAGATTCTCTGGGCGTCTTGTATTTGACTGCCATGTTCATGTATGGCAGAGCCCCGCCCAGACACCTCCTTGATCCCTGCTCAACATGAGTGAGCACCTTTTCTTTATCTCCCTATGTTCCTCAGCTTACCACCTCTCCCTTTTTGCAGTATGCCTTCTCCTGCAGCATGGGTAACCGTCCTGCTTTCCCACCCTGCCTAAGCTCCACCCGAGCACCCCTACACCACTTATCGCAACTCTACCCCTGGCATGTCATTGTTCTCAGTAAAGTCTTTTTTCTCAGCCCAAACTCCATCAGAGCTCCCCTTGCCCTCCTTTCGTCCTTTTGTCTCTCCATTAAGATCTTTACCAATATAACTTAATTTGTCCTTTCATTCCCCTATCCTAGCCACTTCTTAGATTCCTTGGACATCTTGTGGCTGGCTACTAGGTTCATGTGACTTTTCTAGAGAACAGTGGTCCCATGGAACTATCTAGTATGAACAGGATGAATATAGACTCAATCAGTTCTATATTGATAACGACTTATCCAGCCGGACAGAGGTCTACTTTAATGTTTATAGTTAACAGAGTAAAAACTTTTTCAAAACCAAGAATAAGAGTAAGCGGGACACAGGCCTGTGCCCTCACTACACATACATAGAACACATACAATGTGACAGCAAAACAAAAGGCTGAGGCACGGCTGTCGATTTGTCATATATGGCAATAACACATAGGGCCAACAAATCGTCTTTTACACCCTTACACAATAAATAACACATTTAAGGGAGTGTATAGGGTGTGATAGGTGTCGACGGCGTTTCGATCCATACAGTAAGTACAAGGATCATCATCAGGACTTAACATAAGCATGCCTGAAACTAGGTTCATGTGAGGCAGACTCTGGCTAGAGTCATTAATAAGTCAGAGAGTTAGATAATACCCTCCTTATCAACTAATAAAATTTCACAGCCCTTAGTCGAACTCAAGTTATCCCTCACATTTTTTCTCACAGGAATAGTATAACTTCAAACGCTCTTAATAATTTCTTTCTGGGTGACCCTAACCAACGTGTTGCCAGGATTGGGCTCATCCTCCACTTCACTGAGAGAACTCTTAATACCTTCTCTATTTGTTGAGTAACTGTACTCTTCAGCAACCTGCTACTAATGGCTAAAGGTCCCACTGTAATTATTGTGATTAGGCAATCAGTTATTTGTTTTACTACAAGTGTTTGGTCCTTTGTTTGTTCTGTGGATTTTATTACGCTCACTTGGTTTTAACAGATTTTCTTCTAGAATCTGCTCTTTTGGGTGTCTAAATAATTTTACAGGTGAGTGTAAGAAGTGGTACGTCTGAGATTGGCTGCTCCTGATCGCCACTAGTACCTTTAGTGAGCACCATCTTAGTGCTACCGAGCAGGTTAGTGTTCTAGTGTTTCAAAGAAAATCATGTGCCGGACTCCTGAATACTACTGAATAAGGCCCGGTGCGCATCACCGGCAGTGTGCCAACAGTGCACCAAGTGCAAGCCCTTCTAAACCAGGAGGCATCACAACTATTCTGAACAAATTTGAAAAGGTCAAAATCCAAGCAGTGAATTTTTTTTCATTTTTAACAGATTTTTGTAAGCGCAGCTCCACTATCCACGGTCTCAGAAGCTACGTGATAACCTAACCTCCTTCTTCACAGAAACCTTGCCATTATTGAAAACCCTTCATTTAAGCACTAATAGCGAATTCACTTCTCAGGTTCCCCGCACATACCTCAGACCAGATGCTGCTAGAATTGAGAGGCATATTTGACAGCCCCTATAGCCACCGGAACGTCACTTTTAGTGATGTTCCTGTGGCGATAGGGGCTTCGCCTTATTTACATGGCTTAACACTGCCTTCCAATTAAGGCACCATTTCACGTTATACTTTGCGTGAAAGGGGTGGGCAATGGGTGTTATAGTGGCCGTTCCGCCACTACACCCATTGATTTTGACGCTGCCCCCTATTTACAAGGGTGGCGTAAACATGAGGCAGAACCAAAATTAAGACCAGGAAAAACGAGGAGAAATGCTTTATTTCTCCTTGTTTTTGCTGTTTCTATGTGTGCTGCATTGTGCAGCACACATAGAAACAGGAAAACGCCATGAATGATTTTTTATATGCAGGAAGGGACACCTTCCTGCACATGAACAAACATTCCCTCAATGCAGGCACCCTTCCACTATGGTGCAAGGGTGCTTGTGGGTGATAGGCAGCTTAATTTAGCGCCGGCGCTAGGGAAAACGCAGGGATGTGCCATATCTTTGTAAATATGGCTCATTCCTGTGTTTTCGGAATGGTGGAGCGTGGCTTTAGCATTTTGTGCTTAACTCCACGCTCCATCATTCCCTTGTACATATGCCCCTTACTCTCCATTCTTCGGAGTCTGCAGCAAAGCTGACCCTCCTAGTACTGCTAGTAAAGACAGGATCCCCCATTGACCCATGCCTGGTTAGATTTTTTACCTGGCTGTAAACACCTGTTCTCGTACTATCATTAGCTTTATTAATCAGCCCTTTCCAGAAGATACGGTGACTCCTGCTTGGAAACAAGCTATTGTGGCCTATTCTGTTATGCTTGCCAACTATCGTCCAATATAATTTCTTCCCTTCATGTGAAAAGTTACAGAGAGAGAAGAAAATTATCAAGTCACTTCCTTTAACCCCTTCGCTGCTAGGCCTCCCCACCCCCGTGCTAAGCCTTTTTTTGGCTATTTGGGGTAGTTCACACTTACGCCCCTGTCACATTTTGTCCACATAAGGTATCCACGCCAAATTTGCTTCCTTTTCTTCCAACATCTTGAGGATTCTAAAAGTACCCAGGCTTTGTTGATTCCCCTGGAGGGGACCCCAAAATACAGCAAAACTGCTGCAGAAGAAAGCACCTGTTTTTTCCCTGCAAATGGTATCAACAAAGGGTTTGTGGTGCTGAAATCACAATTTTCTCAGCTTTTAGAGACAGGCAGACTTTTGTCAGAAAACCAACATTTTTTTGTACAGTTTTGGCATTTTACTGGGACATAGCCTAATTTTGCTATTTTCTGTGCTTTCAACCTCCTTTCAGTTAGTGGTAGAAATGGGTATAAAAGCAACAATGGATCCCGGAATGCTATACATTTCTGAAGACTAGGAGAAAATTCTGAATTCAGCAAGGGGTAATTTGTGTAGATCCTTCAAGGTTTTTTTATAGAAAAATATTGAAATTGAGTTGAAAAAAACAGCCATTTGTGCCAACGTTTTCACCTGTAACTTCTTCTAAGTATGACAGATTTTTGAAAGCAATATACCATTACATCTGCTGGGCCCTTCTCATTGCAGGGATATATAGGACTTGTAGGTTCACCAAGAACCCGAGTAACCCAGAGCAAATAACTGAGCTGCGTCTTGCAATGGTTTTTCATTATGTACCGGGTATATAGCAATTCATTTGGTAGTGAAAAATAGGTACCAAGGAAACTTATATATTTCCGAAATGGGAACAAAATATAGAGTTTAGAAGCAGTGGTTATTTACAGAAGTCCAAAATTGTGGGTACCCATACAAGCATGTTAACAAGCGGTCATTTTTCAAGATGACTTCTTTTTTTACAAATTGTCTTACATTTGGAAGGCAGAAATGCAAAGAAAGTCAATTGGTAATAACACTTGTTCTACTATTCTGTGTTTCCCATAGTCTCCCGATGGAATTGCTACCTCACTTGTGTGGGTCGGCCTAGTGCCTGCGACAGGAAACGGCCCAACAATCAACGTGGACACATCACATTTTTCCAGTGAAAACTGACCCTTTTTTTGCAATGTGCCTAGCTGTGGATTTTGGACCCTAGCTCAGCCACCACCTAGGGGAAACCTAGCAAACTTATACATTTTTGAAAACTAGACACCCCAGGGAATCCAGGATGCGGCGACTTTTGTGGCTCTCACCAGGCTCTGCCACCCAGAATCCTTTGCAAACCTCAAACTTTGTAAAAAAAACAAAGTTTTTCTCACATTTCTGTGATGGAAAGTCCTGGAATCTGCGAGGAGGCACAAACTTACACCCACCCAGCATTTACCAAAGTCTCCTGATAAAAATGGTACCTCACTTGTGTGGATAGGCCTAGTGCCCGCGACAGGAAACGTCCCAAAACGTAACGTGGACACATCACATTTTTCCAGTGAAAACTGACCCTTTTTTTGCAATGTGCCTAGCTGTGAATTTTGGACCCTAGCTCAGCCGCCACCCAGGGAAACCTAGCAAACCTACACATTTTTCAAAACTAGACACCCAGGGAAATTTAGGATGGGGTGACTAGTGTGGCTCTCACTAGGTTCTGTTACCCAGAATCCCTTGCATACTTCAAACTTTGTAAAAAAAAAACAAATTTTCCTCACATTTCTGTGATGGAAAGTTCTGGAATCTGCAGGAAGCCACAAACTTCCAGTCACCCAGCATTCCATAAAGCCTCCCGATAAGAATGGCACCTCACTTGTGTGGGTAGGCCTAGTTCCCACGACAAGAAATGGCCCAAAACGCAACGTGGACACATCAAATTTTCCAGTGAAAACTGACCCTTTTTTCGCATTGTGCCTAGTTCTGGATTTTGGACCCTAGCTCTGCTGGCACCTAAGGAAACCTAGCAAACCCACACATTTTTGAAAACGAGACATCCAGTGGAATCCAGGATGGGGTGACTTGTGTGGCTCTCACCAGGTTCTGTTACCCAGAATCCCTTGCAAACCTCAAACTTTAAAAAAAAAAATATTTTACTCACATATCTGCGATGGAAAGTTATGGAATCTGCGGGGAGTCACAAAAATTCCAGCCACCCAGCATACCCCAAAGTCTCCCGATAAAAATGGTACCTCACTTGTGTCGGTGGGCCTAGAACCAGCAACAGGAAACGCCCAAAACGCAACGTGGACACATCATATTTTTCCAGTGAAACTTGACCCGTTTTTTCGCAATGTACCTAGCTGTGGATTTTGGAACCTAGCTCTGCCAGCAGCTAAGGAACCCTAACAAACCTATACATTTTTGAAACTAGACATTCAGGGGAATCCAGGATGAGGTGACTTGTGTGGCTCTCACTGGGTTCTGTTACCCAGAATACCTTGCAAACCTCAAACTTTGTAAAAGAAAAACAAATTTTCCTCACATTTCTGTGATGGAAAGCTTTGGAATCTGCGGGGAGCCACAAACTTCCACCCAGCCAGCATTCCCCAAAGTCTTCTGATAAAAAAGGTACCTCACTTGTGTGGTTAGGCCAAATACCCGCAACAGGAAACGGCCCAAAACGCAACATGGACACATAACATTTTTCCAGTGAAAACTGACCCTTTTTTCGCAATGTGCCTAGCTGTCGGTTTTGGACCATAGCTCTACCGGCACCTAAGGAAACCTAGCAAACCTATACATTTTTGAAAACTAGACATCTAAGGGAAATGGGATGGGGAGATTTGTGTGGCTCACACCAGGTTCTGTTACCCAGAATCCCTTGCAAACCTCAAACTTTGTAAAAATAAAAAATAAATTTTCCTCACATTTCTGTGATGGAAAGTTCTGGACTCTGTATGAATCCACAAACTTCAACCCATCCAACATTCCCCAAAGTCTCCCGATAAAAAGGGTACCTCACTTGTGTGGGTGGGCTAAGTACGCGCAGCAGGGAAGGGCCCAAAACCCATTGTGGAGACATAAAAATTATCTATCACAAAATGACATGGTTTTGCAAGGGGGGCACTTGCGGTTTTCTTCACGGGCTCGGCGGCCATCTAGGGAAAGATACCAAACCCACACATTTCTGAAAACTAGACAACCGGGGGAGTCCAGTGATGTGTAACTTGTGTGGATCCCTCAACATTTTCTACCCAGAATCCCTTGCACACCTCAAATTTAGCTAAAAAAATCAAATTTTCCTTACATTTCTGTGTGGGTTCACCGCTCCAGCAAAAATGTCCTACCACCCAGCGGTGCACTTGGTCTCCCGATAAAATTGGTACCTCACTTGTGTGGGTGTCCAACGCAGAATCATCTAAAAACGTATTTTTAAAAAAACATAGCGCTTAGAATTTGCTGTGCTATACCCTCAATCCCTAGGTTTTTGGTCCTTCCCAGTCACAGACCTTTGGCCCATCCACACAAGTGAGGTATCATTTTACTTGGGAGACTGAGGGAAATGCTGAGTGGTAGGACATTTGTGCCGGCGCAGTGATTCCATCCAGAAATGTGGGGAAAATGTGAATTTTTTAGCTAAATTTGAGGTTTGCAGGGGATTCTGGGTAGGAAAACATTGGAGGATCCACGCAAGCCATACCTCCCTGAAATCCTCCGGGTGTCTAGTTTTCAGAAATGTCTGGGTTTGGTAGGTTTCCCTAGATGGCCACTGAGCACGGGACTAAAAACCTTTGTGGCCCCCTTCCAAAACCAGGTCTTTTTGCGATAGATAATTTTGATGTCTCCACAATACATGTTAGGCCCTTGCCTTTCGCAGGTACTTGGCCCACCCACACAAGTGAGGTACCATTTTTATCAGGAGACCTGGGGGTACGCGGGGTGGTAGGAAATTTGTGTCAGCCCAGTTAGCCTACCACTTTCCCACCTAGAAATGTGAGAAAATTAGATTTTTTTCAGCTAAATTTTAGGTTTGCATAGGATTCTGGGTAGGAAAATGTTGGGGAATCCACGCAAGTCACACCTCCCTGGACTCCCCCGGTGTCTAGTTTTCAGGAATGTCTGGGATTGATAGGTTTCCCTAGATGGCCGCCAAGCCTGAGATCAAAAACGCAGGTGACTTCCTCGCAAAACAAGGTCTTTTTGTAATCGAGAATTTTGAAGTCTCCACAGTACATTTTTGACCGTTTCCTGTCGCGGGCACTAGGCCTACCCACAGAAGTGAGGTACCATTTTTGTCGAGAGACTTGGGGGAATGCTGGGTTGGTGGAAGTTTGTTGCTCCCCTTAAATTCCAAAACTTTCCATCACAGAAATGTGAGGAAAATTGTTTTTTGTTCCCCCAAAGTGTGAAGTTTACAAGGGATTTTGGGTAACGGAACCTAATGAGATCCAAACAAGTCACCCCATACTGGATTCCCCAGGGTGTCTAGTTTGAAAAAATGTACAGGTTTGCTACGTTTTCCTCGGCGCTGGCTGAGCTAGAGCCCATAATCCACATCTAAGCACATTGCAAAAAAAGAGTCCGTTTTCTGTGGAAAAATGTGATGTGTTCACGTTGCGTTTTGGACGTTTCTTGTCAAGGGCACTAAGCCTCCCCAATAAGTGAGGTACCATTTTTATCAGGAGACTTGGGGGAATGCTGGGTGAGTGAAAGTTTGGGGATCCGCCAGATTGCAGAACTTTCCATCACAGAAATACGAGGACATTTTGTTTGTTTTTTAACAAAGTTTGAGGTTTGCAAGGGATTCTGGGTAACAGAACCTGGTGAGAACCACACAAATCGCCCCATCCTGGATTTCCCTGGCTGTCTAGTTTTAAAAAATGTATAGGTTTGCGATGTTTCCTTTGGTGCCGGCAGAGCTAGGGTCCAAAATCCACAGCTAGGCACATTGCAAAAAAGGGTCAGTTTTCACTGGAAAAATTTGATGTGTCCACGTTGCGTTTTGGGCCTTTTCCTGTCACGGATACTAGGCCTACCCACACAAGTGAGGTACCATTTTTATCGGTAGACTTGGGAGAATGCTGGGTTGTTGGAAGTTTGTTGCTCCCCTTAGATTCCAGGACTTTCCATCACAGAAATATGAGGAAAATGTGTTTTTTTTGTTAAGTTTGAGGTTTGCAAGGGATTCAGGGTAACAGAACCTGGTGAGAGGCACACAAGTCACCCCATCCTGGATTCCCCTTAGGGTGACCAACCGTGCATAAATTTCACGGATCATCCGTAATTTGGACCTCATACTCCTTGTCCGTGACAATCCCTTTTACGGACGCCTTTTGTCCATAATTTTGGGCCTTGCAGGGAGCAGAGCTGTTCCTCTGTGAGAGGCCTCAGCCCCCTGATGGGGCCGCCTCGCACTCATCCTCCGAGCACAAGAGCAGCCCCACCCCACCCATTGTCATTCTGTATGCTGGCAAGATTGCCACATACAGAATGACAATAGGCTGTTACTGCATGTGGTGGCCTTCTCCTGCCTCGGTCTAGGGCAGGGCATTGTGTTAGGGTTAGGCCATTCTATTAGGGTTAGATGGAAGAAATGTACAAAACAAATGTACAAAAACGCCCATGCTGCTATGTGCCAGTTCATGAAACGAAACTGGCGAAAGAAGTTAAAAAGAAGAGGTTATAGTTGCTGCTTTTTTGTTTATTTTATGCAACTAATATCCATTAAAAGAAAATAAGAGGAACCCCTTAATGCCAAAGGAATAGGGTTATATACAATAGTATAGGAAGGAGAATCATTTGGACTAAATTACTGGTAACAGTGGAACTGGGAGTTTTAACCCTAACAATGTCATGCAACACACACTCAAATGCTATCACTCCAAGTATACCTTTGGGAAGACTGATCATACATCTGAAAGACAATCTATACAAAATTCCACATTTTTAGAAAAATATCAAAATCTTTTATTAAAAAATCTCATAGAGCATATGAAACCACAACGACATAAATCATAAAATTACAATGCACAAAATATTTAAATGAGCTTGAACAAACTCCTAAGTGTAATTCATACACATATGCATCAAAAAACAATTTAAAAAAACATATGAGAGTACATGAAAATAGACAAAAATAATATGTCATTGAAAATCAACCATCAGTGATTACACAAATTCTAGGGCTGGGGCCCGGTATGTCTCACTTCGTTGAATACTCAAAGGCCCAGACCGTGACACAGATTAGGTTGTATTCAAAGGGGCGTCGACGCGTTTCGATGGCTGGTAGATAATACCATCTTTATCAAGACAAACAAATTCCGACTCTCAGGAAATAAAAAAGCAACAATGCTGCAGTCAAAACACACCTATATTCAATTAGGTGAGCCACTTCAACTTCCAAAAACTGCTATTATCATGGGAGGATAAAATAAATCCTTCCGTCGTCCAGGTTGAAGAAATATATATATGGATTGTTAATATTGACTGGCCGCCTCGTTGTTCATACCACCAGGATAGTAATGGTTCGAAGATACACTATATCTCTCATCAATTACTTGATCCCTGATCAGAAATGACGATATTTAAGGATTTTAATGTTATGTCCTTGGTACTTATTTTCGTATTTTCCTCTGGCTTCCACGTGCCCTTTTATAATTTGGATTTGCGGCAATATTGTCCGGTCGCAGTGGCGTCTTCCTGATGGTGTGTGAAGCCAATAGTCATGGCTTGTTTTAGGTCTAATGTTGCTGGATGCAATGATAGAAACAGCAAAATACCAGTCGGGCGGCACATTATGCTCAGCACATATTTGTAGCTTTGGTGTTTTAAGCCACACCCTTAATTACATCAGACATGCCCCATGGAGAGACTCCCAGTTTTTTCATCCCACTTAAAGCCCTGGAAACAACACCATATCACAGTCACCTCATGTCCTTGCACTGTACATCATGCATGAATCATGACCTCAAAGTTTTCAGATTGCCTATGTGCAGGGGCATAGTGAACCTTCCCCCACCCCGCCCCACCACTTGCTTTAGGAACTACAGTCAGGGTGAAGTTCTTGATGGGTCTCTTCTGTCTGCAACTCAGTAGACAAAGGCTTAGCTCATAATTAATGTGAAAAAGTGGGTGAGTGAGTAAGTGAAGGAATGGGTAAATGGCTGGATGGATTAGTAAAAGGGTGAATGGATGAGTGAAAGGGTGAATGGATGGATAATGAGAGAAAAGATGGATGGATGCGTGAGTGGAAGGATGGATGAGGGTAAATAGATGGATGTATGGGTGGAAGGGTAGATGGATGGGTAAAAGGGTGGATGGATCAGTGAAAGGATGGATGAATGAGTGAAAGGGTGGATGATGTGCAAGTGAATGAGTGGATGGATGAGAGAAATGATGGATGGATTGATGAATTGATAAGTGAAAGGTTGAATTAATGGCTAAATTAATGGCTACATCCTTGGACAAGAGAGCTCTTCTGGGGAGGGTTGCGATGACGTACTTTGCTTTCTTGGTACCATAAGAGCATTAGTTCAAAGTGGGAGGTATTTAAATTTTCTGGCTACTCCCTTGCGTATATTACTATTCTGTATTTGCTGTGTGCTTATGTGTGGGATCTATACATTATGCATATGACATTTTGAGTGACATCCAACTGCTACTTGAATGTTACACTAGTAATTGTAAATGTTTGCATGTTTTGTTTTAGGTGTAAGGTTATAGGGGGAGCCTCATAGTGCCATGAGCTGTGCTTGAGATGTATACTGTGTTTGTAGCAATAGGCAAGGCGTCGAAAATAAACTATGTAATAGTGTATCGACAGTGCCTTCTTTAAGAAAGCTGCAGGGAAAAGCACCTTTGTGACTTCCGTCAGCTAGTGCAACTCTCTGCCAAGCCCCTATAAGCAAAGTCAGATTCCGTATTTTAAGTTCCACTTGCTGAAACACCCATAATGTGTTCCCTGTAGTGGGTTAATCACAGCAATCCTCCCTTTAGTTCACCTATGCGTGCCGCTTTACATCTCACACTGGCACTCAGATTGAGATGCTAGTAACAAAGTCTATCCAAGTAGATCTTCCTGACCACTTCTCTCACCAAACATGCCTTCTCAGGATTATGAGTTGTAAACAAAAGATCAGACTGGACAACCCAGTACAGTAACCATATAAATAGAGTATTATCATATGAAATACCATAAAAAGACTTGCACAGTTTGACTTGTACTTAAGTGGTTATCTATTTACTTACTTTATACTATCGCGCAACTTCCTCTGATGTGTCTAAAACGTACCTTTTGACCCGAAGTTTTGTCCTGAATTTTGACCTTCTGTCCTGAATTTTTGTTCTGAATTTTGACCCTTGTCCTGAATTTTTACACTTACCGTCCTGAATTTGCACCCATGCCTGTTGGTCACTCTAATTCCCTTTGGTATCTAGTTTTCAAAAATGTACGTTTCCTAGGTTTCCCTAGGTGCCGGCTGCTCTAGGGCCCAAAATTCCCAGCTAGGTACATTGCGAAAAAAAGGTCAGTGCCCAGTGGGCTTTCTGCCGCCCTGGGGTGGGGCTGATCGGGGCTATTGCCCTGATATTCCCCCAAGGGGGGACAGAAAGACTGTGGCTATTTTTTTGGGGGGGTGGGGGCATTGGTATGCTTATTCTGGGCAGCCCCCACTCCTACGTACAAAAAAAAGAAAGTCCCTGGTGCCTAGTGGGTTTTCTGCCCCCCCGGGTACAGATCAGGGGCTATTGCCCCCATCTGCCTCCTTGGGGGGGGGGGGGCAGAAATACATTTACAGTTATTGGGGGAAAGGGTGGGGACATTCCATGCCCATCCTGGGCAGCCCCCACCCCTGGCCTATAAAAAAAAATCCTGGTGTCCAAGGTGCTTTCTGCCCCCTCCGGGGGGGGGGCAGATTGGGGGCTGCAACCCCCCTCTGCCCCCCAGGGGGGCAGAAAGACTGTTTATGCCTTTCTTCAATGGGGGAGCAAAGGCCCTTGCCCAAGGGGTGGCTCCCCCTCCCTGGTGCCTAGTGGTTGGATCCCTGCTTGGGCCTCCTGGGCTGATCCTGGGCCGATCCCCAAGCAGGGATCCACTAGGGAAGGGTACCATTGGAAACGGGAGATTCTCCCCTTTCCAACGATACCTCTCCCATGTGTTTCGGTGCTTGGGGGCTGAGATAGCCCCAAGAGCACTGAAACATTGAAACTGAAACTAAGTTTCAGTTTCATTTTCAATGTAATGACGACAGCGCGCTATGCACGTGATCGTCATTACATTGAAAATAAAAAAAAGGCTTGGGTGGTTGGGGTAGCTCTTCCCCACCTCCAAAGGCCCAAAAAAAAAGGAAATCCCTCTGCTGTTTGCAGCAGAGGTATTTAGTGTGCCTGTGCATGAGCACCGAAAGGGTTAAAGCAGCAGATATACTGGATTTGGTCCGTGCAGAATTTAGTGCATCACATAGCTCAGAGGTTACTCTCACCTCAGTTCAAAATGAGTTGTGAACGCTAAGGGACTATGGTAGATTTTCCCCCGTGATCTTACTTGACCTTGACCTTTCTGCAGCCTTCAACGCTGTGTTTCTCACCATATTTACTAATAGATTGTCTGGGGCCGGTATAGAAGGAAAAGCCTTACAGTGGCTCGCCCCATTTCTATCTGACGGCATGCAGGCTGTGGAATTATCACGGTTTACCTCCACTTATCGACCTGTCACTTGTGGGGTTCCTAAGGGAGCCTCCTTAGTCGAACTCTTTTCATCCTTTATCTGTCCCATGGCAAAACTAATCAGCTCTTTTGTTTTTTCTTGGAATGCTATGCTAAACCGGTGTTTTCAGAACTGTATGTTCCCTGTTGAAAAATGGATGTGCAACAATCACTTAAAACTTAATTCAGATAAGACTGAAATCATGTTGTTTGATTCTAATATTTCAGTGTGGTCAAATAGTTGGTGGTCTGTTGAGCGGTGCGACTGCCCCTCACCAATTAGCTCAATTTGTAATCAGGATATGATCTTTGATGGGTCACCTCTCATTTCCAAAGTCACTTCGAAATCCTTTTTTCATTCTGAGAACTCTAAGGAAGATTTCGTATTTTCTCACAAACACACACTCACAGCATTTTAAGCGACTGTGGATTCTATTTCAATTTGTAAAGCACATGGCTACCCTAATAGGGCTTCCCAACACTGAGAAAGGTGACACCTGCTCCAGAATGACCAATACTAATGTGCAAATGATAGCCAGGTCTTAAGTTGTTTACAAAATGTGTCTTGAGAGGGGCTAAGGCATAGGCAGTGAGGAAGGATGTTCCACAGCTTAGGGGCCAGGAATCTAAAGAACCACCTCCCTGTCTAGAGTGAATGAACCAGTGTGCCAAAGCAGACAGGTTAGAGCAGTGTTTCCCCAACTGTGGGTAGCGATGGACTGGGTCGAGAGCACATTTTTGTTGGGTTGTGAAAGTCCAGGCAATAAATAAAGATGCTGAAATTCCGTATTTATCTTGTCACATTTGCTGTGTTTCAAAGACAGAGGTCAAATGTCGGACTATGTCTTCTGACAAATTGCTAGTTGTATTTGTTAACATGTTCTGCAGTCAGAGGAAGAAAACTAAAGTGAATTATGTGACAGTCTTGCTGGGGTGCAGAGAGTGTGATAGAAAAGGCTATAGGTTGTTATTTTTTGTACCACACAACAAAATGTAAATACCTGTAAATGAACTGTGCACATTCAGCAGTTAGTAAAGCAAAATTTTTGTGAAATTCTGAAGTGTGATGGAAGCAAAGATTTTAATAGGATCAAATCAAGACACTTTACTTGGTGATTCACAAATGATAAATAGTCACTGTGACCCCTTTCCATAAATTATCATTTGTGTCCGATATACTTTTATCAGTAAAATGTGCTAATTTAGTGGCCATTTCAATGGAAAATGTGCTGTCTTTAATGACAGTGCACTGTGGGTAGTGGTTCTAAAAGCTTTGGGAAGCACTGGATTAGAGGAATGCAAAACTCTAGGAGGACATTATGATTGAGCCAGGTGCCTCAAATATCGGGTGCCTGTCTTGACAAAAGCCCTGTAGGTGAAGCATAAGGCTTTAAATTGTATTTTTTTTCTGTCGGCAAACATTGGAGGTCTTGAAGCTGGGCTGAGACCTTCACTGAGAAATGCTTAGGAATGTGACCAAGAACACGGGTTGCCACATTCTGGATGATATAGTCTCTCTCCAACGAGGCCTCAGCCAGTCCCAGGCACAACACGTTGTCATAGAACAGGCGAGATGTTATAAGCGCCTGGACTATGGTTTTTTAGAAGGTGGAAGGAACCACAGGAGTTTCCTGAGACATCTGAGAAGGCCAAAGCAGCAAGTGGACAGCAAATGTATCTGCTGGTGAAAAGTTAGTTTACTATCTTGCCAGACACCCAGATTGTTTATTGTGATAAGCTTGATCCAAACTTGACTATTGACTATTGCAACTGTCTTTAACTTGGACTCGAAAAGTTCTCACCAAACACTTTGAACTTGTTCAAAATTGGGCTGCTAGACTGCTACTTAACCTGCCATGTCTCTTGCACATATAACTCTGTTTAAAAATCCTCCATTGTGCTCATGTACTCAGGAGCACATTAGCAGAGCTTCCATGTTTGGGTTTGTTTTTGCATGGATGCCATAAATTACTGCCTGGTTGCTTAGCAGTGCTCTAAAGAATGTGTATCTAGTGTTCATGGGTGGGCCATTGTATTTCCCTGCTTACTTAACTGTGCCTCCATGGATTAGGCCTCTGTCGCTCTTGGGTGCCTCATTATTGGAATTTCTCTGCCTGCTTAGCAGTGCTACCTGTAACCACCATGCAAAGTTTGATGAGGGGCATCCAGAGCTTTGGGCCTTTTTGCTCCTCAGTGGGCATTGTATGATATATTCACAGGTTATGTTATGTTATGTTATGTTAAAGATATTTGTCAAGCGCACGTTCACCAGACGGTTTCTTGGCGCTGGAGTGGAGATTAGGCAGCAGCAGAGGAGAGAGCCTAGTTGTCATATGCCTGGGAAAACCACCAGGTCTTCAACTGTTTTCTGAATAGTGCACAGGAGGTGACCAAACTCAGCTCCACAGGAAGCGAGTTCCAGAACTGAGGGGCTAAGACTGCAAATCTGGTGGGCGTGTGGTGGGTGTCAGCTGAAATCTGGTGCAAAATATTAATATATTACCAGAACCTCAAATGAGGTTGTAACCCATTCACAAATGGGGAGCAGTCTCCAAGGGACCCTTCCCCTTTGTGAATGTTGACAAAAACATTTTTTAGGAGTAGGCAGTGCTCCATAAATTATAAAACTTTTCATTTTTTCTAAAAACATCCTGTTTTCCTTTAAGGAATAAAAAAAATGATTGGTTTATTTAAAAGCAATCACAGACATGGTGGTCTGCTGGCCCCAGTAGGCCACCATTCCTGCATTGGCAGCAATTCATAGTGGGTCGCAAATTGAGGCCTACCGCATTAATATGAATGAGGTAAATTGAATTGAAACCCACTACAACTGAGTATTTTGTGAATCATTTTATTAGTAAATAGGTCAGTTCAGAAAAGACCAATGCATTCAGTAAAAGTGCGCAAAATGTGACCACTTTTACCAAAAGCATTTTTAGTACATGAGATAATTAACATTACCAATAGATGCCACAATATAGATGCAAACTTGTTCGTTCTAAGCACTCCCAGGGAGTAGTGTGCTACCCATCCGTAAATTCGACTCGGCACCTGGTAGGGGTATGAAGCGCTATTCAAGTGCAACTACAATATTGTATAATTTTATACAATACAATCAACCTGTGAGACCCAATTTATCAAGCTTGGGTTTTATCATCACAAAAGTATCAATTTATATTCAGTCCTGCCTCATGCTATATGGAGAAGAACCCATTCTAAGTGTCACATATCATAGATATGAGAGCAGTGGATATAACTGTAGGAGAGTAGGATCTGCTTCACATGGGTACCCCCACTTTTTGCTGATGCTTCACTGTTTTTCGACATTAGTCTGGCTGGGGCCCTGCTAATCAGAACCCCAGCCTAGCTGCTTCCTCTCTAAAATGGTTTCCATGTGGCATAGGCACATCACTGATTGGGATCTGGAGTGCCCTTATAAGTCCCTAGTATATGGTATACTATGTACCAAGGGCATAGGTACCTCAGAGGCCTGCCAGGGGCTGCAGCATGTATTATGCCACCCCTGGAAGGCCATCCAAACTGACACCACAGGTCTGCTACTGCAGCCTGGGTAAGGTGGTGCATGCACCCCTTACTGTGATATAGGTTACCTATATCACTAAATACATACACACATATAAACCTATAAGTCACTCCTAAGGCAGGCCTTATCAATCCTAAAGGCAGAGTGCATGGTTCCTATGTGAGAGGGTGCCCCTGCATGAGCAGGGCCCCTCTGCAGCGGTCGGAGACCATCTCTGATGCTGTTTGTAGTGCAGCCTGACCATATACTCTTAAGCGCATTATATCCTCGCGGTAAAATGCTAACTTTGGAATGGCTGCACCTAAACATGTCGTGTTTGGTGTCAAACATCTTGGAATACTACCCCCCCGCCAATCCTGGCGGCGGGGGTAGCATTCCACCCTTCTAGAGGGAAAGACATGTTAACTCTGACTAGTCCGGTAACTTCTTTCCAGAGCCCTGGCATCACAAAATGGATGCTGCTGCCACAGACACGAGTCTGGCCTCCTGCTGCTGGACGAAACTCCGGCAGGGGAGGCCTGGACAATAGGTTTCCTGTCCCAGGGAGGTGTGACCACCTCCCCAGACAGGATAATGTGTATTGGGGCTGGGCGGGAGCACTTTCGGGTGCTTTGAAGTCCTGCACTGGGGGCACATTTGGGGTCCCTGTGCATACCCCAGTTCAAACCGGATCAGGGGCTTGCAGCCCCTGCTTTGGCGCGAACTGGACAAAGGGAAAGGGGTGTAGCCACCCCTCTGCCCTGACCCACCCATAGGTGGGGCCACAGAGTAGTCCAACCCCTATCTTTAGTATAAAGATAGGAACCCAGTCCTTAGGACTTTAGATTATCCCTGGACGAAACTCTGAAACTGAATCCTGGACCTTCGACGCTCTACTCACGATTAGAGGACTGAAGAATCTCCCTTGGGGTCAAGGAGTGACTCCCCTGCTTGGCAGGCACCAAAGAAGCATCTGTCTGGTTCGCATTTCTGAAGCTCCCGTCGGACGCCGAAGTCATCGCATCACCCGAGGTGGATTCTCAGACTTCCCCGAGGCTACCCTGAGTCCCCAGCAAAGCTGAGGCCCGTGGCTATCGTGGGTGACTTGAGACCGTGACCCCTGGACACCGAGCACATTTGCAAGTGCATCCTCTTCTGGGTCTCCCAAGAAGTCGTGCTTTGGGCTCCGAGTAGCCCTAGCCTCCAGCACCACCTGCACCGAAGATCACTGGCCCCCACTCCACGAGTGTCCTGTAAGCCAGATCCACGTGCGGCGTCACGAGGCTCCTTCGCGGTCGCTAGCCCGTTGGCTAGTAGCCCTTAACGAAGGCCAATCCTTTTCTTACTTGGCATCCTGGTTGCTCCAGGCCTGCCCTCACTTACTCTTGCTGGGTGAGTTCCACAGACCTTGCTGGTTTGCACCATTGACGATCTACATCTTCACCGAGACTTGCCGTTGCCAAGGCTTGTTGGGTCCAATCCGGGCGCCGACACCTCAGCACTCGACAGACATCGTGTACCAGCCCGAATCCTGCTCCTGGTCGCCGACAACGCCTCCTGGACCTCGTGGCTGAAGAGTGAAGATGACCGTCAACGCACCTGAAGCACTCGACATCGGTGGGCATCTATCCATCGCCTTCCTGGTCACTGGCTAGTGACCCAGACTCTGTCCCCTCTGCTTTCAGGTTCTTCAGAACTCCGATCCACTCTTGGATCCACCCGGACACTTTTCTCTTGGCCGCCAGCAGCACTTTGCAGCAGATCGCCATTCGAATCGACGACCGAAACCCGACCCCGAAAGGCACCTATGCACCCGGCTTCCCTGGGTGAGGTAACACGAGTACTCCGGTGCTCCCATGGGTAGAGACTCTTCAAAGTCCTAGATCTCAAAGGGTTTTGTCCTAGTCCTCTTTTAAGTGTCCCTTTTCTCTATTTTCCCGATCCCGACTTTCTCCATAGAAGTCAACGGCGTATCGCGGTTGTGTATTTACACTGCACGCGTCTCCCGTAGGTCCCCTGTGTCACTACCTTGGGTGGTTCCTTGTGGTCCAAGCACTTCTAGAGGCTCTAGGCCTAGTGTCTAGTTCAGTCGTGGTTCGCATACCACTTTATTGGTATATGGTTTGGTACGCCCCTAGGGCCCAAACGTGTATTTGTGCTATTACTGTGAATTAATAACTTATAACTTATGTACTTCGAACTCTAGCCTCATAAAGAGACTAGAGGGGTGTGTTTAGCAATAAATACATATATTTTGAATATATACCTGGTGTGGTGCTCTTTCATTTGGTGACTCAAGAGATTATAGACTGGTAAAACAAGCTGCTTTACATTCCTTCAAGACTTAGCCTGAAGGCTGCTCTCCATAGCTACCACTAGGATAGCTTTCAATAAGGTTGTCTTTAACCTATCTCCAATAAGGGGTTGTTTGGACTGGTGCAAGGTGCCCACTATAATTAGTGGACAGCATATGCCAGGCCAACTTCTCACATTGGTGTGCAGCGTGTGGGATTCCAGCTTGCTATTGTTTTACCAGATAATCTCAATTGAATTGATCAACTGAAAACCACTAAAGGTACCTAAGGTACATATAATTTAAGCTTAGAATACAGTAAGTTCTACTGAACTTAGAGTTGTGTGTTAAGGGATAGCACAACCCGTTCTACAACTCAAGAGAGTTTAGTAGGCCACACTAGAGTAGGTAGTGCATACACCACACCACACTAGTAATGTCTTTAAGGGCAGGATCCAAAGAATCCTTGCAGGAAGCCATTGAGCTTCCACCCTCCAAGTATGATACACTCCCATTCTTGGAATTGAGAGCTTTATGTAACTTGAGAAAAATAAGGACAGGCCAAAGCCCCACCACCCAACACCTCAAGGAGTTGTTGGTGGCTTATGACCTTAGTAAGCCCGTGGGGACTGAAGGGGTAGGAGCTGAGGGTGGGGCAGGAGAAGAGGAGGAGGCCAGGGGTACCAATACCCCCAGCCCCCCTCTGAAACTGGCCAGGAGGGTGACAATGACCCTGACCTGGATAACCCAATCCCTCCTGTGGACGATGATGAGGATGATCAGGATGACACCCTCTTTGTCCCCACAGGAAGGATTAAGAGTGTGCCCAGGAAGTCTAGATCTCCTTCTCAGGAGTCTAACCACTCTGGCACCTCTATAGGGAGCTCTGTCTCTTCTCACAGGAGGGAATCCTCTCATGAGAGGTCCAGTATGAGGAAACTCAGCTGGAAATCAGAAAAAAGCAATTGGCTTTAGATAGGGAATCCCTAGATCTCCTTAGAGAGAGAAGAAAGTTGGGACTAGAGTCCCATGGTGGCAGCCATGTCCCTAGAGACAGGGAAAGGTCCTATGACCATAGGAACCTGAGCAAGATTGTCCCTCCCTACCAGAGTGGGGATGATATCCACAAATGGATAACTGCATTAGAGAGGGCCTGTAAAGTACAGAAGGTCCCTCAAGAGCAGTGGGCAGCAATCTTGTGGCTCTCCTTTGCTGACAAAGGTAGAGATAAGCTCCTCACTGTTAGAGAGGAGGATGCTGATAATTACAAGGTCTTGAAGAGTGCTCTTATTGATGGGTTTGGCCTAACCACTGAACAGTACAGGTTGAAGTTCAGAGACACCCAAAAGCACAGACTCAAGACTGGGTAGACTATGTGGATTGTTCTGCCAAGGCTCTGGAAGGCTGGTTGATGGGCAGTAAGGTGTGTGACTTCTCAGGATTGTACAATCTGATAATGAGGGAGCAGATTCTTAATAACTGTCAAAATCAGCTGTTGCATCAATACCTGGTAGACTCTGATCTGACCTCTCCCCAAGAATTGGGAAAGAAGGCAGACAAATGGGTCAGAACCAGGGTGAAGCAGAAGGTACAGAACCAAGGTGGGGAAACCAAGAAGCAAGATGCTAAGAACTCTGACAAGGGTGGGGAGAAGGGTAAAGATCAAAAGTCTTCATCAGGCCCCCAAAAATCTTCTTCTGGTGGGGATTCACAGTCTACCAAAGGGAAAGGCCAAAGAAAACCATGGTGCAAGGTCTGTAAGCAAAAGACCCACTGGACCAGTGATTGCACCAAGTCCAAAGACTCCAGTCCAGCACCCACCAATGCCCCTAAGGCACCTGTTCCCCCTAGTGCAGTTGGTGGAAGCGCTCCAGCAAAGGGTTTAGTAGGGTTCACCCTGGGAACTGAGTTGGGCTCTGACTTAGTCAGAGAACTGACTCAGGCTGTGTTAGTCTGTGATGGAGGCATGGATGTGACCTCCACTGTGAGTCCCAGTAATCTGGGCAAGTACAGACAACAGCCTTTAATCAATGGACGTGAGGCTTTGGCATTTAGGGACACAGGGGCAAGTGTCACAATGGTGACACAAGACCTTGTGCTTCCTGGGCAAGTTATGCTTGGTGAGATGTACCAAGTGACCAATGCTAGCAATGTCAGAACAGACCATACTCTGGCAGTTGTTAACTTCTCCTGGGGAGGGGTAACTGGCCTTAAGAAGGTTGTGGTAAGTGCAAACCTACCAGTCGAATGCTTGCTTGGCAATGACTTAGAGACTTCTGCTTGGGCAGAAGTGGAGCTCAGGACCCATGCAGAAATGCTGGGGATCCCTGCAGATGTGTTTGCTGTGACCAGGTCACAAGCCAAAATTTCTAGCACTGAACAGGCCTTGGATTCTGGAAGAATGGACCAAGAGCCTTCCAAGAGGAGGAGTAGTAGGGTTAAGGCAGTGCCTTCCCCTTGGCTCAGGAGGAAGATCAGTCCCTTGAGGGGGATGATCTCAGCCCTGAAGAAGGAACTGTCCCAGAGGAACTTGAACCTGACCAGGTTGAGTTCTTGGGGACAGGGGGACCTTCTAGGGCAGATCTGAGCCAGGAGCAGCAGAGCTGCCCCTCCTTGAACCCCTCAGACAGCAAGCTGCTGCTGAGGCTGCTGGGAAAGCTAGTGGTCCCCATACAGTGTATTGGGATGATGGACTCCTGTACTCAGAGAGTAGAGACCCCAAGCCTGGTGCTACCAGGAGGTTGGTAATACCTTTGAAGTTCAGGGGCTTCCTATTGACCCTAGCCCATGATATTCCCTTAGCAGGTCACCTGGGCCAGAACAAGACTTGGGACAGAATTGTCCCTCACTTTCACTGGCCCCACATGTCTGAAGACAGTAAGGAGTTTTGTCGCTCCTGTGTAACCTGCCAAGCCAGTGGCAAAGCAGGTGGCACTACAAAGGCCCCCTGATACCACTACCTGTGGTGGGGGTGCCCTTTGAAAGGGTAGGGATTGACATTGTTGGTCCCATGGATCCCCAAACAGCCTCTGGGCACAGGTTTATCCTGGTGGTAGTGGATCATGCCACCAGGTACCCAGAAGCTATTCCCCTCAGGACCACTACAGCACCTGTGGTGGCAAGGGCCCTCCTGGGAATTTTCTCAAGAGTGGGCTTTCCTAAGGAGGTAGTCTCAGACAGGGGTGCTAACTTCATGTCTGGGTACTTAAAAGCAATGTGGAAGGAGTGTGGAGTGACTTATAAGTTCACCACACCCTATCACCCACAATGCAATGGTTTAGTTGAGAGATTCAACAAAACCTTGAAGGGCATGATTAAAGGGCTCCCAGAAAAGCTTAGGCGTAGATGGGACATACTCTTGCCCTGCCTTTTATTCGCATATAGGGAGGTGCCTCAGAAGGGGGTTGGTTACAGCCCTTTTGAACTTCTGTTTGGCCACCCTGTGAGGGGTCCACTGTGCTTGGTGAAGGAAGGATGGGAGTTACCTCTCAAGCCCCCAAAGCAAGATATAGTGGACTATGTACTTGGTCTCCGCTCCAGGATGGCTGAGTACATGAAAAAGGCAACCAAAAACCTTGAGGCTAGCCAGGAACTTCAAAAGGCCTGGCATGACCAAAAGGCTGTTCTGACTGTTTACCAGCCAGGACAGAAGGTGTGGGTGTTGGAGCCAGTGGCCCCAGCAGCTCTCCAAGATAAATAGAGTGGACCCCACACTATTGTTGAGCAGAAGGGTGAGGTCACTTATTTAGTAGACCTAGGAACACCCAGGAGTCCCCACAGGGTTCTCCATGTCAACAGGTTAAAACCATATGTGGACAGGGCAGACATGGGCTTGCTCATGGCTACTGATGAAGGGCAGGAGGAAGAGAGTGACCCACTCCCTGACCTGCTCTCACAGAACCCTGACGATGGGTCAGTTGATGGTGTAGCCTTGGCAGGCAGCCTCACTACCCCGCAACAAACTGACTGCAGGCAAGTCCTCAATCAGTTTAGACATATGTTTTCACTGACACCCAGTCAGACCACCTGGTGCACTCATGAAGTGGACACTGGGGACAGTCTGCCTATTAAAAACAAGATTTATAGGCAACCTGACCATGTCAGGGACTGTATCAGGACTGAAGTCCAGAAAATGTTGGAATTGGGAGTTATTGAACCCTCAGATAGCCCTTGGGCTAGTCCAGTAGTCCTTGTACCGAAACCTCACACCAGTGGTGGAAAAAGAGAGATGAGGTTTTGTGTGGACTACAGGGGTCTCAATGCAGTCACTAGGACTGATGCCCATCCAATACCCAGGGCAGATGAGCTCATAGATACTTTGGCCTCTGCCAAATATCTCAGCACATTTGACCTAACAGCTGGCTACTGGCAGATCAGACTAGCTGATACTGCCAAGCCCAAAACAGCATTCTCGAACCCTAGTGGACATTATCAATTTGTGGTAATGCCCTTTGCTCTGAAGAATGCACCTGCCACTTTCCAGAGGTTGGTGAATACAGTTCTCACAGGACTGGAAGCCTATAGTGCAGCTTATCTAGATGATATTGCTGTCTTTAGCTCCACCTGGGAGGATCACCTGGTCCACCTCAGGAATGTTTTACAGGCCCTGCAAAAGGCAGGCCTGACTATCAAGGCCACTAAGTGCCAGATAGGGCAGAGTCAGGTTGTGTACCTGGGCCACCTTGTGGGTGGAGGCCAGGTTCAACCTTTGCAGAGCAAGATCCAGACCATCATGGACTGGACTGCTCCCACTACCCAGACTCAGGTGAGAGCCTTCTTAGGCCTGACTGGGTACTATAGGAGATTTGTCAAGGGGTATGGATCAATAGTGACACCCCTGAATGACTTAACTTCTAAGAAAATGCCCAAAAAGGTTCAGTGGACAGTTAGCTGTCAAAAGGCATTTGATGACCTCAAGCAGGCCATGTGCACTGCTCCAATTCTGCAGAGTCCTGATTACTCCAAAAAGTTCATTGTTCAAACTGATGCATCTGAATTGGGGGTAGGGGCTGTACTGTCACAATTGAATGAAGAAGGTCAGGATCAGCCAGTAGCTTTCATTAGCAGAAGGCTGACCCCTAGAGAGAAACGTTGGTCAGCCATAGAGAGGGAGGCCTTTGCTGTGGTCTGGGCTCTGAAGAAGTTGAGGCCATACTTGTTTGGTACACACTTCCTGGTTCAGACAGACCATAAGCCCCTCTTATGGCTAAAACAAATGAAGGGTGAAAACCCCAAACTGCTTAGGTGGTCCATTTCCCTACAGGGGATGGACTTTACAGTGGAACATAGGCCTGGGAGTAACCATGCGAATGCAGATGGACTCTCTAGGTATTTCCACTTAGAACATGAAGACTTAACTGGGCAAGGTTAGTTTAATGTCCCTACGTTTGGGGGGGTTGTGTAGGAGAGTAGGATCTGCTTCACATGGGTACCCCCACTTTTGCTGATGCTTCACTGTTTTTCGACATTAGTCTGGCTGGGGCCCTGCTAATCAGAACCCCAGCCTAGCTGCTTCCTCTCTAAAATGGTTTCCATGTGCCTTAGGCACATCACTGATTGGGATCTGGAGTGCCCTTATAAGTCCCTAGTATATGGTATACTATGTACCAAGGGCATAGGTACCTCAGAGGCCTGCCAGGGGCTGCAGCATGTATTATGCCACCCCTGGAAGGCCATCCAAACTGACACCACAGGTCTGCTACTGCAGCCTGGGTAAGGTGGTGCATGCACTCCTTACTGTGATATAGGTTACCTATATCACTAAATACATACACACATATAAACCTATAAGTCACTCCTAAGGCAGGCCTTATCAATCCTAAAGGCAGAGTGCATGGTTCCTATGTGAGAGGGTGCCCCTGCATGAGCAGGGCCCCTCTGCAGCGGTCGGAGACCATCTCTGATGCTGTTTGTAGTGCAGCCTGACCATATACTCTTAAGCGCATTATATCCTCGCGGTAAAATGCTAACTTTGGAATGGCTGCACCTAAACATGTCGTGTTTGGTGTCAAACATCTTGGAATACTACCCCCCGCCAATCCTGGTGGCGGGGGTAGCATTCCACCCTTCTAGAGGGAAAGACATGTTAACTCTGACTAGTCCGGTAACTTCTTTCCAGAGCCCTGGCATCACAAAATGGATGCTGCTGCCACAGACACGAGTCTGGCCTCCTGCTGCTGGACGAAACTCCGGCAGGGGAGGCCTGGACAATAGGTTTCCTGTCCCAGGGAGGTGTGACCACCTCCCCAGACAGGATAATGTGTATTGGGGCTGGGCGGGAGCACTTTCGGGTGCTTTGAAGTCCTGCACTGGGGGCACATTTGGGGTCCCTGTGCATACCCCAGTTCAAACCGGATCAGGGCTTGCAGCCCCTGCTTTGGCGCGAACTGGACAAAGGGAAAGGGGTGTAGCCACCCCTCTGCCCTGACCCACCCATAGGTGGGGCCACAGAGTAGTCCAACCCCTATCTTTAGTATAAAGATAGGAACCCAGTCCTTAGGACTTTAGATTATCCCTGGACGAAACTCTGAAACTGAATCCTGGACCTTCGACGCTCTACTCACGATTAGAGGACTGAAGAATCTCCCTTGGGGTCAAGGAGTGACTCCCCTGCTTGGCAGGCACCAAAGAAGCATCTGTCCGGTTCGCATTTCTGAAGCTCCCGTCGGACGCCGAAGTCATCGCATCACCCGAGGTGGATTCTCATACTTCCCCGAGGCTACCCTGAGTCCCCAGCAAAGCTGAGGCCCGTGGCTATCGTGGGTGACTTGAGACCGTGACCCCTGGACACCGAGCACATTTGCAAGTGCATCCTCTTCTGGGTCTCCCAAGAAGTCGTGCTTTGGGCTCCGAGTAGCCCTAGCCTCCAGCACCACCTGCACCGAAGATCACTGGCCCCCACTCCACGAGTGTCCTGTAAGCCAGATCCACGTGCGGCGTCACGAGGCTCCTTCGCGGTCGCTAGCCCGTTGGCTAGTAGCCCTTAACGAAGGCCAATCCTTTTCTTACTTGGCATCCTGGTTGCTCCAGGCCTGCCCTCACTTACCTTCGCTGGGTGAGTTCCACAGACCTTGCTGGTCTGCACCATCGACGATCTACATCTTCACCGAGACTTGCCGTTGCCAAGGCTTGTTGGGTCCAATCCGGGCGCCGACACCTCAGCACTCGACAGACATTGTGTACCAGCCCGAATCCTGCTCCTGGTCGCCGACAACGCCTCCTGGACCTCGTGGCTGAAGAGTGAAGACGACCGTCAACGCACCTGAAGCACTCGACATCGGTGGGCATCTGTCCATCGCCTTCCTGGTCACTGGCTAGTGACCCAGACTCTGTCCCCTCTGCTTTCAGGTTCTTCAGAACTCCGATCCACTCTTGGATCCACCCGGACACTTTTCTCTTGGCCGCCAGCAGCACTTTGCAGCAGATCGCCATTCGAATCGACGACGAAACCCGACCCCGAAAGGCACCTATGCACCCGGCTTCCCTGGGTGAGGTAACACGAGTACTCCGGTGCTCCCGTGGGTAGAGACTCTTCAAAGTCCTAGATCTCAAAGGGTTTTGTCCTATTCCTCTTTTAAGTGTCCCTTTTCTCTATTTTCCCGATCCCGACTTTCTCCATAGAAGTCAACGGCGTATCGCGGTTGTGTATTTACACTGCACGCGTCTCCCGTAGGTCCCCTGTGTCACTACCTTGGGTGGTTCCTTGTGGTCCAAGCACTTCTAGAGGCTCTAGGACTAGTGTCTAGTTCAGTCGTGGTTCGCATACCACTTTATTGGTATATGGTTTGGTACGCCCCTAGGGCCCAAACGTGTATTTGTGCTATTACTGTGAATTAATAACTTATAACTTATGTACTTCGAACTCTAGCCTCATAAAGAGACTAGAGGGGTGTGTTTAGCAATAAATACATATATTTTGAATATATACCTGGTGTGGTGCTCTTTCATTTGGTCACTCAAGAGATTATAGACTGGTAAAACAAGCTGCTTTACATTCCTTCAAGACTTAGCCTGAAGGCTGCTCTCCATAGCTACCACTAGGATAGCTTTCAATAAGGTTGTCTTTAACCTATCTCCAATAAGGGGTTGTTTGGACTGGTGCAAGGTGCCCACTATAATTAGTGGACAGCATATGCCAGGCCAACTTCTCACAATAACCTTTCTCTGTGACTATGTAATACCCATAGTAGGTATTGATGTTTCCGAGACACAAATTTCCATTTCGCAAAAATATTAGTTGTGTGATAGAAAAATCTGTCAAGGGATCATAGGGTAATCTATAAATGTTGTGAGTGGAGCTGTTGGAAGCATTTTCCCATAATGTTGCTGTATTCTACCATTATGCCACAGCATGGCTTAACATGGCAGTGCTTAATTTGAACCAGTGGTTTCCCGTGCTCGGCACCAGCACCTAATTGTCAACACCAGCACTTATGACACTCTGCCACATGGTGGAACTGTTTGTTTCATTTAGAGATGATCACGACAGCAGTTGTGTAGTAATGCAATATGCATTAAAAATTACTAATACTTGCCTCCCAAGCCATTCCTATAGCTGTGTGAGGCTGAAATAGTTTGAATTGTCACACTTGTAGGAGTCTGGTGGTTTGTAGCTGTGTTGGTACTGTCATTAGCAGCACTGGCAGGGTCAATGAGTGGAGCAAGCTGCAGTGGTCTCCTGATGATGGCCCTGGCACTCATTTTTTTTCTCTCAAATAAGCACTGAAATATGGATATGATCTATTGATAATTTGCGATAAGGAGACTGCTTGTAAATAGTGGCTTAACACCACCTTGTAAATAAGGCAAAGGGTTTATCGCCACAGGAACGTCACAAAAAGTGACGAGCCTCTGTCAATAAGCCCTTGTAAATGTGCCCCTGAGTTTTTTAAATTGAGCTATTAATGACGCAGAGTAGAAACATTTGAATAAACTCTTGAGATGGATCAAGAGTTAACAGACTACACTGATCGTTAGCTGAGTTCTTACTGAACTTTCATAAAGTAACCTTAATTTAAAGCCCAGTAGTCTGTGTTGGAGCGCTTTACATGAGCATCAGTTACGCTACACAAAGTCACATTCATTTTTTTGAGCACAGGGGGCCTGTTTCACAAAGGTAAGTTTACATGTTTGTGTAAGTTTACGTTTGTTTTGGAATTCACAAAACTGCATTTTACTAGTAAGTTTACGAGTGCGGAGACTCCACAGTTGAGGCGGGGAACTCCACACATAAAAAGATAAGCCTGTCCTATTTTTATTAGGGTATGTCACAGGAGCCCATTACAGCTGGCAGCACCCACGACTCCTGCCACTGCTGCCAAATGCCAGTGCCAGCGTTACCTACTTCCCTTCACACTCAAACCTGTGGCATTTTGGACTATTTTCGGTCGCCTCTAACTGTTGGTATGCCATGGAAGTGCTTATATTAATCATATTTTTAAAAGGATATCTAAATGAATAAACAAGCCACTGATGAACTCTTCTAAAAAATTAACACATAGCGTCATCAAGTGGTGTCTCTCATAAACATGTGCTGTTTTTATAAATATGTTCCTGTGCCAAGCAGGAGACACCTGCACAAATTAAAATTTTTATTTAGCAGAAAGGTGGGTGCCTGTTTTCTAAAGTGCTAGAGAATTTGAACTGATGGTGGATGGTATGAAAAGGAGACCCTAAATACTTTTATAAGATCTTCGAAAATTAGGCCTTCATTACAGGTGACTGGTTTTAAAGCACTCAATTAGGATTTGTTGGGTGTGATAAATAGCGCTTATTGTGGGCTTGAGGTGAAAAAGCTGACCCTGGTGTTAAATTAAAAAATATTGTGAAAATGACAGGACACCTAATAATATCATTGGAAGCCATTCTGCAATCTTTCAAACATCTTTTGGTTTTTGGGGCTGATGAGATGATGGACGTTATTTCGGCCAGTCTTTGCCCCAAAACTCCACCGAGAGGAAAAGGCTGACTTAGACGCCAGGCGCTTTTCAGGTAATCAGTGCGAGGCCCCACATCTCTCAGTAATTTCGGGAACTGTTCCTAATGCTTCCTAGAAAAAAGTCTTGGCAATCATGCCATTGCTGGGCATTTTTTCTTTTCAGAGTGTTACCAGCATGTTTAGAATCACAATGAAACCAGTAAAATGGTGATTTACCTCCATCTGCTGGTACGATTGAGTAATGCTGCCACGAGGTGCATAATTAAGAGAGGCTGCATGTATGTTGAGAACATAATGTATTAGCAAAACTTAACCCCTTTCCTTCGCCCATTCTAAATGAAACATAAGCTCCCTAACATTGAGTTTTATAGCGTTGTCAAACTAAAATATGCATTATCCCAAATGAAACTCTCATGAACCACAAGTGCTCATCAGAAATCTGAATATAGCCCAGATCAAAGGGTACACAGCTTCAGATTTACAAATACATTAGTAAATTTCGTCCGACATTCGCCAATCAAACTAAAACATCCGTGACCTGAATCTGGACTTAGATAGTAATGATAAATTTGGACCGGCCTATTTAAGTCCCTTTTCTAGTCAAAAGTATCCACTATGATTACACATTCAACATATATGCAAACTCATCAAAACTCTTGGCCATCTATTAAGATATTTAATCTGTGCCTCATTAATTCTGACACCTTCTAATAATATTAGTCCCCCAAAGGAACCCTGGAAAACATGTTGAAAAGCTGTAGCATGATAAATTCCTTTTTGGGAGGAAATGCAAACATAAATAAATGTTGTATTCGCCCATCATATAACAATAAAAAGGTACTGAAGAACACATCATCATCAATAAACTTTATTCGGCTTTAAAAATAAGACCATAAAAGTCATCAATAAAACATCTTCCAGGTTACAGATTGACAAGTGTGATACGTCCCAGGTATTCTAAACACAGGATAAAAATACATAATTTACAATACAGAAAATTAATCACAGCTTGCCCCAAGTCTAGCGGCGACCCGTAAAAAGTTAAGAGTATACAAAACAGTATCACTAGAGAGGAGTTGTAGAAAAATAAAAGCTGGTCTCACCCTCCTAAAGCCCAGTTTTTTAAGACTGGGATTGATAAATAACTTTCTAGGAACAGCATAAAAAGTACAAAACATTAAAAAGTGCATCATGTCCTGAGGAGACTCACCGTCGCAGCCGCAGGGCATGAGGCACTGACCACTGTGGTAGCCACGGGGGTGTGTCAAAAGATAGTGATAGAGGTCCAGCTGAAACCTCGTCAATAAAAAACGATCATAAATGCTTTTAAGCCCTAGGAAATATGGCTCGGTAGTTGGCACAGTTTTCAGCGCAATGTACTTACGCACACTGGGCTTGCACAGCTCTTTTCCCTCTGTTTCACAGCGACGCCTTCTTAAAAAACACTCTTTGGCCCAAACAAGGTCCCTCTTACATGTGCGCTCAGGGTTCGTAAATAGTTCTGCTCTGTCTAGCCTGGCGAGGCCGACTCTTATGTACTGGAGCCATCGGATACGTGAGACATGATCAAGAGAAAGACAATCCCGTAGGACGTCTTTACTAAGTGTGTTCTCTTGCTTAGCCCAGATCTTAAGCCATAAAGCCAGGGGACGGAAGGCCAGTTCGTCTGAGAGGAAAGACATCCCCAACTCTTCATGGACGACATAGGCCAGGATGCATTGTTTAATGGAAAGGACCCGTCGCAGGAAAGAGTTTTCAGCACTTTGCACAGTCCCTAACTCAATGTGGCCCCATATCTCACTCCCGTAACTGGCCTTTGAGATACATTTGGCTTGGTAAATCTTCAACAGAGCCCCTATTGGTTTCCCTCCCACTCTGCTGGCAAAGTTAAAAACAGCTGCAGAAGCTTTCACTAGGTCCCCTTTCTTCCGAGTAAGCAGGGGGCACCAACTCAAGGAATCGTCAAACACTACTCCCAAATAGGAGAAAACGTTGGTCTTAGGTATTGATGAGCATCCGAGTTTAAGGGTAGGCTGCTTGGCCTTACGAGGTCCCACCTGCATGATGTAGATTTGGAGTGATTAACCGACAGGTCCAGGTCCTCCATAAATGAGGTGAAAGAGTTCAGGAGAAGTTGTAGACCCCTAGCTGTCCTCGCCAGGAGGACTGCATCGTCCGCATATAAGAGGACCGGTAGACTACGCTTGCCTACCTGGGGACAGTCGGCTTTTGTTGCCAAAAGAGCCTTCTCTAGGGAGTTTATGAATAAGTTAAAAAGAAAGGGTGCTAAGATACACCTCTGGCGCACCCCCCTCTCAATGTCAAACTGACGGGATACTTTCAAGTCCTTTGAATAACGGACAACGGCCCTCGAGTCTCAGTGAAGATCCCTCAGGAATAAAATAATATTACTGTCAATGCCGATGGATGACATGGATGGATGTCGATGGATGACATCAACTGCCACAACTTGGACCTATTTACACAGTCGAATGCTGAGGACAGGTCCATGAAGGCTAGGTGTATGGGGCTGGAGCAAGCCACAGTGTACTTATTGAGAATCAAGTATAGATTTAAACACTGATAAATGCAATCCTCAGCACACGTCTGCAAGGTAAACACAATAGTAATGCATAATAGTGTGCACAAATTAGAAACACAGTATTCAATAATCTTTTTATCTTCTTTTTATTCTTTTTATTCTGTTTATTTCACAAAGTTCTTTGTCAGCCAACACGTGTTTCGTCGCAAACATTGGGAATTTGTCCCTTGACTTTCTCAAGGAATGGAATGACTCCATCCTTTATTGGGGGAGGTGTATCAATGATTGCCTGATGATCTGGACGGGCACCATGAATAAACTATTGGGGTTTTTTGAATACCTAAACAGCAATCAATACAACATCAAATTTACTTTTGAATTCAGTACGAGTAAAATCACTTTCCTGGATGTGGTACTATATATCAGAGAGAATAAGATTCACAGTAGACTGTTTCGTAAAAAAACTGCTTGTAACGCATTGCTACATGCATCTAGCGCACATCCTGCACACCAGATTAGAGCCATCCCCTTTGGAGAACTAATTCGAGCAAGACACAATTGTAGTCATGATCCCGAATTCGAGGAATGCACAAAAGGAATGATGGCCCGCTTCCAGAGAAGGGGTTATGATAAAAACACACTCACTAGAGCTGAACAGAGAATACACAAAATAAAGAGACAAGACACATTGAGAGAGCATACTAAGGCTGCCAAAAGAGATGAGAAAATATGTATGGTGATGAAATGCAACACTTGGTCGGGGGTACTAGTGCGTAGTTTGAACAGGCATTGGCATATCTTGAAGGCGGATAAATCCCTTTGTGGTTCCATTACAGACAGACCTGACATCACCTATCGAAGAGGGGTATCCCTTAGAAATTTACTGAGCCCGAGTTACCCTAGGATGAGAAAGACTGAGAGTTGGTTGACTCTACGCACGATAGGATTTTATGGATGTGGACATTGTAATGTATGCAAGTGGGCATGCAATAAGAAGACCCATTTCAATGGCCCTGGTGACAAAACATATAAGATTATATCCAATATCAATTGTTACACGAAATTTGTTGTATACATCATTGAGTGTAAATGCAGTAAGAGGTATGTGGGCAGCACCATAAGGAGCTTGCGTGAAAGAATTGGGGAACATATGAGAGCTGTCAAACAGGGGGATATCAGATATCCCATTGCAGCACATATAGCGCAATGCCCTTCACAGACCAAAAATAGAGATTTTGTATTCTATGGAATTGACCAAACCCTGAAGCACCCCAGAGGGGGCAACAGGGAACTGACTCTACTCAGACACGAAGCCTTTTGGATTCTCAGACTACGCAGCACTGAAACAGGGCTCAATCTGGATCAGGAGCTTCATTACTTTCTGGGAAGATAAAATGTCTGTTTGGATGGTATGCAATTTTAAAGGTTAGAACTTTGATACACAAGGGATGCTGTGTCGATTACCATTACTGTCCTACTTACTGATGAATATTAGTACTAGTATTGCGTCAAAGATACAGATTTGGGTTTGCCTTTGTCTCGTTAAGAAGTTCGAGGAGATCTTACAATATGGATGTTAGTTTCATCATATTTTTCTATATTATGCTTTCTTATCTTTACAGATTTGATTCCTATTTAATCTGAGTATAAGCATTTGAGGGGATGGAGAAGTCCAGTATATGTGAACTACAATCAGCATTGGGTCTGATGATGGATAGATTCTAACAACATTAGGGATGTACCTATGTCAAGAAAAATTATTATAATGATTAGGATTGGTACTATAGCCACATGTTTCTTCTGAGCACTGTGTGTTAGTATAGGGTCACAATAATTGACCTATAGGACTGTCTGTTTTCTGCTGGATTTATACATATCATGTAACAAACACTGAGGATTGTGAGATATATTTTGCTCCCCCTCCGTCCTAGATAGCGGGAGACTATCACTTTCCTTGACATATTCCAAGATGGCGCCCGCGGAGAGGTTTTCTATCGTTTCAATAGAGATGCGTGACATTGAGGTTTAAATAGTCCTGTTGTGCGCAAATAGAATCTGTCATGTGTACTTAATAGCCAGTGCATGAGAATGTACATTAGGAAGTCTGATACATGTTATCTAAAATTATTGGTGCATACTTAAAGATGGCACTCGAGGTGAAAGGACAGAGTGCATTGTCCTCTTTCCATGACTATAGCTCCCAGGACGTGGGAGGTATTTAATTGCGGAAACGTTTATGTCCGTGTCTCGTACTCGAGGACACGGCTGGCTGTTTGAAAGACGGATCACTTTGCTTAGCAGTAAGACATTGAAGATTGCGGATGCGTGTTGCCTTACGTATTTGGGAAACCGATTTGGTCTAAATGCGGCGTTTTGGATGATATGGGCAGGCATTACATGCCCATTAGCATGTCTAATCAAGGTAGAGTGTATTTGTACACGCTAGAAATATGTTTTGTAACTCACTTTACATACTAGAATACTTAAATTGGCAAGATTCAGTATGAGTTTGACTATTATGGTGATATGTGGCTATATACTAACCGTGACCTATATTAAAAAGTCGGATACATTGAGGCATCTCTTTTGAATTACAGAGTTTGCCTCTTTGGATCATAATAAGATCCCATACAAACCTGGAGCTGAAATATTTGATTCTCCCAGCGGATATCGTCTATTGTTTACTGTGGGATGGAATTATCACCACTTGAAAAGTAGGCGATAATGTGATTAGAACTGATGTATAGGCTGTGACTGAGAAGAGTAGACCCGTGTATGACGTGGTCGTTCTGATTATACCTCCGTGACTCTCGTTGCACAAATTTCTACCGGAAATATTGGAGGTATTTGAGCAATTCCTATTTATGCATGAGGTTTGATTTACTATTGGTTGGTGTTCATTTCACTTTTTCGTCCTCTTTTCGTCACTGTTGACACTTATTAAAGACATGCGGGCTTTCCCACATCGGTTAATAAGTTTGGTTTGGATTGGTTGTTTTCTGCACCTTCCGGTTTTCAGGTTCCGCTTTGACACATATCGGAGAGATATATGAGTCTTTGCAACAATGGGATTTTATTCACGCATATGTGTTTTCTCCATCACCCAGATGCTGGGACTATAGGGTCCCCTTCTCACATCCTGTTTATGAGACTTTCTCTGAATGAATAATTGGTGAACTCTTAGAAATAAGGTTTTAGCGATCCACTCTGTGCATGCTTGTATATATGTCTCCAATCTGTAAGTGGAGCAACATCCAGTCACGGGGAGATCTTTAAAGATTTCTGTACACCAGTTTTCTGTATGGTGTCACAATGGGCAGTTTTCATTTTTGTTTTACTCAGCCTTGAGAAAGTCGCGGTACAAATTCCCAATGTTTGCTACGAAACACGTGTTACGGATCACTTCGCTTAGCGAGTTTGCCTATTTGGATCATAATAAGATCCAATACAAGCCTGGAGCTGAAATATTTTATTCTCCCAGCGGATATCGTCTATTGTTTACTGTGGGATGGAATTATCACCACATGAAAATCTTCTACCGGAAATATTGGAGCCTTGAGAAAGTCGCGGTACAAATACCCAATGTTTGCGACGAAACACGTGTTGGCTGACAAAGAACTTTGTGAAATAAACAGAAGAAAATGAATAAAAAGAAGATAAAAAGATTATTGAATACTGTGTTTCTAATTTGTGCACACTATTATGCATTACTATTGTGTTTACCTTGCAGACGTGTGCTGAGGATTGCATTTATCTGTTGTGTTGGCCTCGGCCACAATTATTTTGGGGAGGTTGGTGGTTCTCCTCACCTTACAGCACCGTCCTTCAATTTTTGTTTATGATCAATATATGTGTGACTTCTCCCAAGTGGCTCCATTATACCTAGTATTATACCACTGATCATTAGAGTCTAGATTTAAACACTGTTCCACGGTGGAACGACCTGGGCGAAAGCCGTATTGGATCTCGGCTAAAAAGTTGTTTTTGTCAGCCCAGGATACAAGTCTGTCAAGAATCATGCAACCCACCACCTTCACCACAGAGTCTAGGAGGGAAATGGGCCTATTACAAGAGGTGCTGTCCCGATCTCCCTTTTTAAATACCGGGACTATAGTCGATAAAGCCCAAGAATCTGGGCGGCCAACCTGAACTGTAGCATTGATAACAGCTGTGAGGACAGGCGCCCAGGTTTCTACATGGGCAATGTAGAGGTCTGGCGGGATCCCGTCTGGCCCAGTGGGCTTGTTTTTAGACAATACCAATACACCAGCTCTCACCTCTTGGATGGTGAAGACGAGTTCCGCCTTGCCTTCCACCCTTTTCTGCCCCTCAATTAGCAGGGTATCCGACTGAAAGATGCCCTCGAAATGATGTACCCAATCATCCTCCATGATGTGGACATCCAATAAGTTAACATTATCTTCGGATAAAAGTGGGCTGTTAATAATGCCCCAGAACTTAGAGCTGTTACGCAATGTGCTTGCCTCCACTAAATCAGTACAGGCCTCCTCCTTCAGTGCGGACTTGCGAGTTGCTAGCGCAGCCTTGTATGCTCTATGTAGACCTTTGACCGCCACCAAATCTCGGGGCTTAACACTCAAGGCCTGTCTCAGGTTCCTGGAAGCCTGGGAGCACGCAGAGTCAAACCATCTTGGGCCTAGTAGCTCACGGCCCCCACCCGGGGCCCGTATTAACCTCCTTACAACAGTGGACATGATTCCAAATGCACCCAAGATGTCCGAAGAACACATATGACCTGGTGGGATTTGATTTCCTTATTGCAATTTCCTCTAAAACAATCCCTTGAAAATGCCAATGGGTTGTTGTAGAGCCGGCTATGCTGTTTGCTTCCCCTTCTTTTATATGTAACTCATCTATCACGTTTTTGTGGTAATTTCTGCCACATGGATACATTGCCAGTGCCGGAGTTGGGCACTTCAGCATTATTATTATTATTATTATTATTATTATTATTATTATTATTATTATTATTATTATTATTATTATTATTATTAGTAGTAGTAGTAGTAGTAGTAGTAGTAGTACTATTATTATTTTGACACACACCTAAGCATTTTGGCTCTAAGAGCTAGAAGAAAAGGAATACAAATACATAAAACATTAACTGGACTAATACAATTTGAGTGCACATTTGAAACTGTTGAAATTAGCAATGTTCCAAATGCTCTACAGGAGTTTGTTCCACAACTTCGTTCCAAGAACTTGAAAGGCTGTGGCTTCTGAGCTAACCAAAATAAAACATACAATTTCCAACAGCAGTTAAGAGCGGGAGGGTAAGGTCTTCATAACTAGTCTGTAGAGGGTCACTTCATGAGACAGAAATGTAGGTCCAGTATTATAGAAGGACGAGGGGTGTAGCTTTGACAGTGAGATTTGGGGGTGTTAATAGTGAGAAGTAGTGTTGTTAATCTCATATTTCCCAACTAAAAAATCAGTGGGCTGAAGGAGAGAGGATGAGATGACCAAGATTCGAGATGGAGTGTTTCCATGAGGAACAGGTACTTTACTGATTTGCAGTAGGTGGGCCTCTATCTAAAGTGCACTGTGGGTGAAAAACGATGGGTTGTATTGCTACCCCAGGCGATTGAAACTGGTTAGACTATTTGCAAGTATTCGTGGTGTTTGATTGCCAGTATTATGCCATGAAACCTGAGACTGGCACAGCTTCCCAAGTCTACTACTGCCAATGTTTGTTAATTCCAAAAGGGAGTAGATTTGCACCCATGCAAGGTGTAGATTTACTATTTTTAGATAAACCAATCACTATATGGGCCTGATTCACAAACGTAATTTCCACATTTGAGTAATTTCCACATTTGAGTAAGTTTACCATTTTTGGCTATTCACAAAATCCAAGTGTAAATGTACTGCAAAAATGTAAAACAAATTGAAGGGCCTGAGGGCTATTCATAAACTGCATTTTGTAGTACTACAATAGCATTACAAACATACTACAAAAGGTTACTCACAAACTGCTCTTCTACAGTACTACTACAAAAAAAAGTCGTGCATTAGAAATGCAATTTGTGAATAGCATGTTGTAGTATGTTTGTACTGCTAATGTAATACTACAAAATGTACTACAGAATGCAGTTTGTAAATAGACCCCAGGCCCTTCATGTAAACCCTAAAGTGTCATGTACCCTAAACGTGGTCTAGATTCTTATTGTTGATGCAGCAACATTATAGTCTTTCAATCAATCGTAAGAGGTACTTGTCCAGTGCACATTCTGAAATCATGTATTTAAAAGTACTCCCAAATGTGATATTAAAGTAAAAGAGGCTCAGAAATTAAATGTTTGCCTAGCATCACACAATGTGGACAAGCAAGGAAGCTGGTACTGATTCTGGGTTATTTGGTTTCACAGTTTGAAATTCAGCCACCAGGGGCCGTATTACAGTAAGTGCAACGGGCGTTTGCACCTGCTTTGCACACCCTCGGGGCACTTTGGTATTACAGAAGGGGGCGCAGACGCTTGTGCGTCCCCTTCAGTAATACCGATAGCACTGGCACCCTTAAAGCACCAGAGCTAACTTCAGGGGGTGCTCCCTCATTTGCATAGGGGCATGCCCTATGTAATTGAGGGAATTCCTTTGCCTCTGCACCCGTGCCATATTATAGACGCAGGCGCAGAGGCAAAGAAGCTCTCAGGGGGTGCACTCACAGTGCGCCACCTTCTAGGTGGCGCACTGTGAGTGTGCCCCCTTAGAGCAGCCCTCTGGAGAGGGAAAGGGGGTTCTATGGACCCCCAGACATCCCCTTGCAGGCAGGTGCATTCAATGACTGCACCCGCCTGCAAGGGGATCTCTAATTCCCTGTACAAGTGCAGACAGGTGCCGCCTGCACTGTGAAAACACGGAGCGGCTGCAAGCAGCTGCTCCATGTTTTCACATGAAAGCGCTGCCCTGGGGGCAGCGTGAGTTCGCAGCCGCCCTGGAGGCAGCGCATTCACCGTAATAAGGCGCACTTTCATTGTTTGCACCGGGCGCACCTTTTAATAGGTGCGCCCCGCGCAAACAATGAAAATGCATAATACGGCCCCAGATGTATATATCTGTCTCTCTCTCTCCTGTTTTACAGTAAAGGTCACTCTTTTGTCTTTTTTTCTTGACCCACAGCAAAAAACATGACACAGCCATAGCAGACCTGACTCAGGGCCCCTGAACCAACTACCAGCCAAGATTGCATTTATTTGCGGTGTGTCACCCCCACCCCCCGCCCCCCCGTCCCCCCCTCACCCCCCAAGCTACGTCCCAGAAAATTATCTGGGCTTCAAGCTGAGAACTTTCACAATTCCCTGTATATTTTACAGCCTTCTTAGCTTCTGTCTTGGTAGAGCCGAATGATCAGATTTCCTCAGGCCCAGACCCTGAAGGCCATATTCTGGGGCTGTTGCAGACCTAGGTAGGCTGGGTTTAAGTAGCAATAAGGTAAGTAAACAGGCTCTTACCACTTTCAATATCGTATTATTTTTTTATAATAGCCATGGCAAATACATCTGGGCAATGACCATATTTTACAACAGCTGCTGGGACAAAAGTTTTTTCAGTCAACCCCTCTTCAGTGAAATATGCCATCGTACAATGCATCCATCCATCGCATGAGGCGCGCGGTTCAAAGGCCTTCCCCAGTTTACTCTTTTTTGTGTAGAGAACGACCAATACCAAGTGCCATTTTCCTTTCTATACTTTTAAGTCAATAAAAATATTCACATAAGAAGTAAGAGGAGAAGTCACCCTGTACTTTGCTGTTTATGGTCGTGAATCAATAATATCTGGTAACGTGTCATGTTAATCAAAAAGACAAACGGATACTAGTAGAGAATTTAAGAACTGAAGCATTTTGGAACTAGTTGGTTGACTGGAGAGGGAAGCCTAGAGAAGAAATAATGATTTTCCGGTTTAATTTACAGTAAATAGCCTAACTGATCGTTTTAAAAATACATACTACAAAAGGGCATTATATTTGAGCTGGCAGTTGTTCCGCAAATATTATTTAATGTTTTCATAAGAACGGTAGTTGTCACAACTGTCACTAGCACTCTGCTAACTTTGTCTTCCTCAGCCTGACAAAATTCAAGTTTGCCAGAATGACGAATTACTTTAATGACCCCCATCCTGAGGACAACCCAATTTTGAGTGATCGTCAAGACCATCTATATCACCCAAAAAAAGTTCTCAGATTAAAAGTCCTTTAATACCTACTAGTTAAATTAAACACATCTGCTGGACGTTTGCTTCACTTTGCCAAGCAAAATCTGATGTTCTAGAGAGCTGAACGCCCAGAAGTGCACATCTATTTTGCAGTTCATGCCAGGTACCACTGCTTTGAATGCACTCCCTGCCAACATTCTTACTGACTTATAACTGCTTGGACATTAAAACTAGTACTGACACTACCTTAGGTAAAGTGATTTCGCTAAATATTTTAATCAAGGGCTATATGTGACCCCTTCAGTTCCACTTCAGAGGCAGTGAACTTTTCTAATTTTAATAACCTTGAATCGGTTATTCATTTGCCTTGATCTGGCCTGCTTATACAGGTTATCTTTTTAAAAGTACTTTTATTAGTTTTCTAACATAGTATAGTGTGCATTTATTAATTACTTGACACTTCAGAGAAGAAGCGTCTAAGTGGAATCAATAATATTCAGTGTAAATAACAATCCCAAATCACTCCCCCCCAAGCAGCTAAGCTAGAGTGAAGATAAAATGTAAATTAATCTAAATGAGTACAGTGATGTGGCAGTGGTAGGGTTATATCGAATCCCAGACAGACATCCCGTGATTTCAAGAAAGTCTCAATCACGTCTACAACAGCTCCACTCGTACAGGTGTCGCGGGGTGACAAGTATATAACACAATGATGTAGCATGTTTCATGCATTTACAGTTGGCGAAGCTGGATAGGTCTCATCTCCAAGAGCATACGTCTCCATGCAGCCAAATCATTTTCTAACCTTTCATCCTGTCGTAGATGTCTCATCCTGACCTCCACGACCACTGCCCACTCTGACATACCACGCAACCATTCCCTATGTGTATGTGGTTGGGAGTTTAACTATTTAAGGGCTATCCGCCTCTTTGCCAGTAACAGTTCCAATAATAAAAACTTAGGACTACGTTTCATTTTTGCAGGAGAAGGGAGTAGGCCCAGCAGTACTGTCCTGGGAGTATTCTCAATGTCCCAACTGGTGGCCACCTTCAAGGTTTGTAACACCTCCCTCCAAAAGGGCTCTATGATTGGACAGTTTCAAAACACATGGAGGAAATCTGTCTCTTCCGCATTACACCGCAGATATCTGTACGACCGGGCAGGGTAGATGATGTGAAAAGTCTTGGGGGCGAGATACAATTGGTGTACAAAATTATATTGAATAAGCTTAAAACGGGCGTTGGAACTTACTGTGCGTGTCTCCATAAGGATCTTGCACCAATCGCGTGTCATTAGATCCTCCCCCAGCCCCTTCTCTCATCTGGTATGTGCCTTTGTGGTGATCTATATGGAATCATCTTGCAGAGTCCTGTATAGAGGTGTTATGAGCCTCCAGCTAAATCTAACAGTCTGCTCAGCGTCTGCATGGGAACCGGCTCCTCTGGGAAGCCGGGCCAAACCTTGCATGCTGTGGATGATATTTTGTTGTACTGTAAGTATTGGCCATGGCCCAACACAAATGAGTCCGCCGCATCATCTCTTGTGATAAATTGCCCCCTTAAGTATAAGTCACCCAAGACATCACAACCTCCCTCTCGCCATTTCCGGATTGACATGATATTCGTAATGTCCATGAATGGTTTAAGAATCCAAATTGGCATATTGTGTGTGTAGGGGGCTCGACTCAGGACCCTCGTAACAACCCGCTCCCAAATGAGGCCCACCTGCCTAATTAAGAATGGATATTTCTTCGGGATTCGTGCACCAAGAATGAGGAGCTCCGGAATCGCGTAACCCCCACTGGGGTCACCTAACAATCTTTTCTCCCAGTTATCTTCCTCGTAGAACCAGTGTACCGAGTGCTGGAGGTGGGCAGCCATGTAGTAAAACTCCAGGTTAGGGAGTTCAATACCCCCTCGGTCCCAGGTCTGGTTCAGCATGGTCAGATCTATACATTTCCATTTCGCAGCCCACAATAGGTCTACCATGAGACTGTTCAGTTCTCTGTAATACCTATGGTGGATGTCATAGGGCACGCCCTGCAAAATATAAAGGCTGTGAGGCAGCATTATCATTTTTACAAGGACCGCACGTTCCATCAATGTCAGGGGCAGATCTTTCCAGAATCGAACGAGGCCCGCAGACCAGTAATCACCCTACCAATATTCATGTCCAAGTACCGGTGTCCCTGAGTAGCTATCCTGATCCCCAGGTAACGTATGCCCTCCGAACACCGTGGCAGTGGGAGCGCGGAGAGCGATGCAGGGTCCACCACCACCAGACCCCCCAGTGGCAATAGCTGAGATTTTCGGGCGTCAACTGAGAGACCCGACACCGCATCAAACTCCGACAAGGCTGCCAACAGTACCGGTACTGCCTCCGCTGGGTCCCACAGATATACTAGTGTATCATCTGCGTATAAGGAGATCTTGTGTATGGTGTCACCCACCAGGATCCCCCAGGGTTCGAAACTCGGTCGCAACATTGCCACCAGCGGCTGCCTTGCCAACGCAAATAACAACGGCAACAGGGGACAGCCCTGCCTCGTGCCCCGATGTAAAGAAAAGGCCGCCGATGCGAAGACACCCGTCCGGACCCTGGCACTCGGGTTGGTGTAGAGCAACCTGAGCCACAGAATATACTTAGGTCCAAAGCCAATTCTATTCAGAACCTGCCAGATGTAGTCCCATGAGACTGAGTCTAATGCCTGCTCTATGTCAAGGAACGCTAGCGCGTAGGGACCAGCCTGAGTACCAGGGGCATGAGGGACATGAAACAGGCTGCTCACATTATACATGGTGCTCCTTTTAGGGATAAACCTACATTGATCTTCGTGAATGAGGGTGGGGAGGTAAGGGAGCAGTTGGGTGGCTAGGAGGCTGATCAGTATCTTGGAATCTACATTTATCATGGAGAGCGGTTTATATGACGTTGGCTCCTCCACTGTCTTACCCGGTTTCGGGATCAACACCACGAGTGCCTCGCGCATAGTACCTGGGAGGTGTCAAAGCGGATACGCCTCAAGGTACACCTCCAGCAGTTTGTCCACCACTTGATCAGCGTATCTGTGGTAGAATTCTGCCAGTTGGTCGTCGCCCCCCGGCGTCTTTACTGGTTTTTGGTGTCTCAAAGATGCAAGGATCGCCTCACTGGTCAGGTCTGTCTCAAGTGCCTCCTCTTTTCCTGTCCCAGTCGGGGTAGTCCAGCCCCGCCAGGATGGTCATCATAGCATCTGATGGCGTTGTGTCCCTTTCTGTATATAACCGTTTAAGGTGAGACCAGAACACATTGTTTATAGACACTTGTGAGGTGACCAAGTTATTCCCAGAGTCACGCAAAGGTCAGTACAGGTTCCCAAGAGTCCTGCTGTCTGGCCAGCCTAGCAAGCATTGCCCCCAGCTTATCCCCCTCAGCATGTAATCTCTGCCTGTAAACTGTGTGTGTATACCTTTCTAATCTGTGCCAGACGTCAAACACCGCACTGTGGGTGCACCTCCATTCCTCTAGTCTCTGGGACTAAGATTGGAGAGTCTTTTTTTGGCCAAGAGCTTAGACTCGTTCTGTTCTATGTCGCGCCCCAGGTGCTCTTTCACCCCATAGGTGGTATGCAAACACCCCCCTCGAAGCACCACCTTCATGGCGTCCCAGTCATGGGCCCTGCTCCCCGAACTACCCCAGTTCTCCTGAAAATAATGCTCAATGGCCTCTGTGGCCACAAATGGGGGGTTTATCAGTGCCTCAGCCTACAAACGCCAAAGCGGCACCGCAGGTCGTACATTCCCCAGTTCCAGAGTTAATAACAAAGGAGAGTGGTCTGAGATGTACCTCGCCAGATAGGTTATCTCGCTGGTCTGTGTTGCAAGTCCCGAAGTGAGGAACCAATAGTCTAGTCTGCTATACGTACCCGCAGCTGGTGTATAACAAGAGAATATCCGAAAACTAGGGTGTCTTTCCTTCCATAAGTCTAAGAGGCCAAAACTCTGTGTCAATGTTCGTAGCTGGGCAGTCATATGGGGTTTCGTATGGGCCATTGGGGGTCACGATCCAAAATCACATCCATTAGAGTTACAATCACCAGCGAACACCATGTCAGCAGTGAGAAATGGGGCAGCATCTGATGCTACATTTGTGAAAAAGTGAGGACAGTCAACATTAGGAGCATATACATTCACGAAATAGACTTCACGCCCATCCAAGACTCCAGACAACACCACAATGCGGCCCTCTGGATCAACCACATGTCCCCAATGCTGAAATGGCATATCCCGTGCCACCCAAATCAGGACCCCCATGCAAAGCCAGAGTATTGCATGTTTTTGTCTGTTCAGCCATATCAGAGATTAGTCGGGGTCAGTCTCACCGCCAGGCACCCCCACATGCATTGTCCTGCCACATCTGTTGACATCCACTCACCCGAGCTATCATTCACCCCACAGAAGTGAAGCATTAACCGAACTGCACTATCTCTGAACTCCCCCCCCCCCATGGGCAGTGTCGCAGACCAGTTCTGCCTTAAAACGAGCGTGACATAAACCTGCAGGACCCACCCCATACCCAATAAAGTCAACCAAACAACTAAATGAAGAGAAAAAAGAAAATAAAAAATTATCCCAGCTATAATGTTATGCTAGGGGTCTGTATTCCACAGTGGGCGAAGGTAACCGAAATAAAGCACCCACAGCACCGCTGTGGCCTAATGACCCCTGGTCCCAACATCGTTCGGCTGTCTAGCCAACTCCATCTTATCTGGAAGGAGAATGAGAAAACATTTATAAAAAGGCAGCAATCCCCCACGTGTCACCCTGGCATATCAATCTTTATACAAATATCAGGGGTGCTGTCTGTAAGCGTGCAGGTAACGCCGTCCACGGCCCGCATTAGGAGAGTCCAAGGGCCAGGCTCCAACCTAAGGAGTCTGACAGTGCATGTTCTTAGCAGATTCCCATCAAGTGTCGTTTCTCATTGGCACTCACTGCGCCCCTGCCAGGGGAGAGTCAGGGCAGGACC